>JAPMOR010019775.1:254225-288347 GCA_026543865.1 Argiope aurantia
AAGATTTAAGGTAAAATTAAAGAAAACTAATACATAAATATTTATGCTTACTTATGTCATAAGTAAAAAATTGTCATCAACAGTAAATTAATTTGATTTCTTCTTGATAAACTATTTGTTAATAACTTTCCTCGTTATATTTTGAATATAAAGATTAGAAATTTTGAATGCAATTAAATCTGTACAATTTATATACATAAAAGATTAACATTTTAACTGTCATTAACGAAGTTTCATAAGATACCAAGTATGCTATTTCTTTTAATCTGTTAAATAGAACCATTTTTCATCACTTCAAGCCAGTTAAGTTTCTAAAATGAAATCACAATTTCTGCATCATAGATTTCTACATTCAGTTCTACAGAAAATTTTAAAAAATCCTATTAAAGGTAAATATAGATATCATTAAAGACAAATAGATATCTGAAACATTAGAAAAGAAATTTTTCTTTAAACATGTTTGAGCTAGTTACTTTTTAAAGAAAAAACTTGCTTTTGTTTTATTATTTTTATTTTTGAATATCATAGTCTCAGGGTTGAAATCATGTGACAAGTACAAATAAGCGATTCAAACTTCTCCAAAGAAATTATAGCTCTTTATTATAAAATAATTAACATTAAAACGTACCTTTCACAAATGAAGATTAATTAAACAAACATTTCATCTCACATTAAAGCACTTACGGGATTTTTTTAAACCTTTGCCATAATCTTCATAATTAAAAATATATATATATAGCACTAAATCACTTCAATATATATATATATAGTATGCGTATATAGTTTATGTACCAATTAGCCCAATCTACTTTTTGTTATCTATCTAATTTTACAACATTTCATTCTTTTTATTTCTCTGGATATTTGCATAAGAAATTTTATTGAAAGAGCAGTAAAAATCATCTGAAACTCATGAAAAGAACAAAATTCTTATCATCGTTAATTTAACAATTTAAAACTTGTAAAGAGACCATAGTTATTCATATTCTATATTCAGAAAGCAATTCTTAGCCAACTGTTTCCAGTTTTCTTTCAAAGGGCAAGATAAAAAAGATATGATATTGGATATTTTTAAAACAGAGCTGAAACTAACTAATTTCGGTAAGTGTACTTTTAATGAAATCATGCAACAATGTGATTAAAAAAAGGCGTGTTTATTAGAAATAATTTAATTTTTTCATAATTTTAAAACTGATTTTCTCTTCTCCTATTCTGGTAGGACAATTCTTTGTTTTTTTTTCATTCTGATATATAATATATTCAATTGTTTATGTTATAACATACTGCACTTGTTATAACGTTCATTTATTTGGCTATTGCTTTTTGTTGATTAGATTTCTTAAACATGTGATTTGATTCATTATAAATACTGGAAGCATATATAACGGAAGCATATAAAAATACTGGAAGAAGGAAACAAAATTCTGAGCCAAAATTCGAATTGGTAGCTAAAAATATTAAAAGCCATGAATCAGTTTTAACAGCTAATTTGCAGAGATAATAAGGAATTAGCAAATGTTCTATGAATCTTATTTATAAAAAAAAAGCTCCATATTAATAGAAACATATTTACTCACTCTTTATAGGGTATCCTTTGTCCAACATAGACTATCTTCACATGAATTTTATCTTTACTAAAATTCCAACTGAACAAATATTTTTTCGATCGGTTGATAGTTGCTTAAAATATAAGAAATGATTTTATAGTGTAACAATTAAAGATATCGCTCCGACTGTATAAAGTTTTCCGAGTTATTATCTTAAACAACTGCATGCACCATCAGCTAAAAAATAAGCAATAATTTAGCAAATATCAAGGGAACAATAAAATTCGATTATTTATTTAAATTGACAACACAAATACTTGTACGATTAATTTACAAGTACTTGTTAATTTACATCACAAATTATTGAAATTTGGGATGTAATTTAAATGACTAATGCTTAAGTATCAGCTATCAACAAATTAAGCTGCTTTAAGTCTTTATCATTTGCATGAACGATGGAAAAAATAATAACACCCAAATGCTGAAAAACAAAGCATCAATATATACCAATGATAAAAAAATATATAAATTTTTAAAACTCATTACAGACCTTTAACTCATAAACCACTTTTTTAATAAAAATATGGTATAGTATTACCATGAAATTTTGGAATCAATTTATCAGAAAAAAAAAGTGGAGGACAGATCATTTTGAAAGCCGCCAAATGTTCATTCATTTAAAAAAAATTCTCCATTCTCAAATAATTCAAAACAAATTCGAAAAAGTCTCAAATTGTTATTTTTACATTCTATTGTCACACATTCTATTTCCATTTCTTAAGCCAGATAATCTCATTTCTGTAAGGAATGATATAAAGATTAAAAATCACAGTAAATATGAGATTTAAAGGGGGGGGGAAACAGTGCAAAAAAAAAAGCATACCATTTAAAGGCAGATTTGAATGCCCCTTGTATTACGAAAGAAAAAAAAATCATAAAACTTCAGATTCCTAAATGTTTAGGATTCGGATAATTTAGGTGGTCTAATTTGAATGGTGCTTATTTAAAAACCAAAAGAAAAATTATCGAACAGACAACATTTATTATCAGCTTTCAAAAGCAGACACGGGGAAATCATTTTAACATGCAAAACAGTAGAAAAGAAATATTACTGACAGTAACCCACACTTTCAGTAATAATCAATACAGGCAATAATAAGTAATCAGGAGTCCATGTAGATAACCCTCAGCCACTGGGCTGGCGCTGAATACAAGATCTTTCACAGACAAACGGATTCGCAGACCTCGCTGACAAACTTCACCTGCGGGTCCAACGTTTTTACACACATGTGTGCACCGCAGTCGCACTCGGCAGCACTTGGACATAAAATTAACCAGTTCTCCTCCCTATCTCTGCGGAAAAGAGAAAAATGTTCTACCTTTTCTAGCGTTAAGCAACGCCTCCAAACTCTGCTTGGCAGCACACATTCCTCGCATCATTGCTTGCACTCGCCCAACACTATACAAGAGTGGCCTGTTCCCTGTGACGCAATCAGACTTCAGTCAATCAGTTCAGAAAACTGGCAGGCAATAAATCCTGAATATTGCCCTACTGTTTCCTCCGCCGTGTTTTGGAGGAGATGGCTAGGCCTTTTTCTTCCCCAGAAAGTAAGGAACTCCCTTCAACGCTGTTGCTTTTGTCCACACCGAAAAGAACTGCCCAAATGATAAAAGCAAGAGGAAGGGAGTGGGGGCAGGTTCTTGATGTAGAGATATGTACAGGTGCTAGTGTGATTGGACATTAAATGGAGTTAGGGAAAATAATCCTAGTTTTCAGGACACGCAATCTTTTTCTAAAAGCGAAGCGGACATTTTTTTTCTTTTTTTTTAGAATCAAGGTTGTTAAGATTATGTTCTGTTTCATTGATCTTCACCATGGATTATGGTGTCATTTTTTATGAGATTTTGAGTTGAAAAGAGAGCATATTTTATTTAAAAAAATGTATTAAAATATTATGTTACGAAGAAAGATAAAATTAGCTTTTTTGGATTTCATTGATCCAATTTTTACTTTATTATTAAAAATAGATTCAGATTTAGATAATTAACGGCGAGATTCAAAATGAGTATTGCACATTGAAGTTTTAAACTTTTAACTCTCTGAAATGCGTAGTTATAACCAATTATTAGTCAAAGTTTTATTTAAATATAATGTTTCACTATTAGAAACCAGTAAAAACTAATTTATAGGGAGAATATTTAACAGAAACAGTAAATAAACGCGTAATTACAATGTTAAGGAGCTTGCCATTAGGGCAATATACTGCTGAACATTGTATGACGACTATATTTTTTTATAATCACAAAAAAAAAAATGTACGCACAATTCAAAGAATATAAAATGGAATATAATTATATGAAGTGATCACTGAGTAATGAAGTGAGTCTGATAAAGTGATTACTGATTGATGAAGTGATCACTGAGACAACAGCATTGTCACTATAACCACGTTGATGGTTATCAAGAAAGAATCTTATCAAGGTTATCAAGACATAATTATTCCTAAATAGTTAAAACCATCAAAAGCAGATAATAAATATTAACTGGTTAATAGTGTTTGACAGGTCCGGAAAAGTATCATTTTAAGTATTTATGAAAATTAAAATTGAGGTAATAACATAGCAGTCTTAGAAAAAAAACAATAAAGCATAAAGTAATAGGAATTATTAATAATATCACATCGGATAGTACATCCCTCCCCAAAATATATTCAAATGTTACATATAATTAAACCATCATAATGAAAATCAATTAGGGGTCAGAATGGATATAGTAATTTAGGTTTGCCGTATATCAAGTGAAATTATAGAGAAGCGTCTTTTATAAAAAATGATAAACGATTTTTAAAATTAAATTTGTTGAGAATGACGAATTATGAATATATGTAACAAATAGAAATAAAATTATATCATTTCAAATTGCAATAGATGACACAGTCCAAAAGAAATAAATAAAGGTCAGATTTCTTATAATAATAAGACACTACGTTCTTTAAAAATGAAAACATAAGCTTATGTAAGAAAATCGAAAGATTAACGACGTACATATGAAGTAAACATGAAATGGAAATTTTTAATAGGAAAAAAGCTTTTATAAACTCATATATATATACAATGAACAAATATACCACTAGTTAATATTTATCATGGAAAAAAGAATTTTATAAAGAAAAATGTTGAGATATTCTTAATGAATGGCGAAAATTTAAATGAATATAATTTATATACATATTTATAGAGAGCAAAATAAAGCACATCCGAAGATAAGTGTTTCATTGTAGGCATATAGTAGAGAGCCAACTACAGCAATGGCTTCTCTATTACAAACTGTATTTAATTATGTCTAATTTCCGATGCACAATGAAACTATTCCTTGTTCAAAAAAAAAATACTAATCGCTTCTGTTTTCAATGAATTAATCTCATTTTTTTTAAACCAGAAGTACTAGGTGGTATTAGAAATAATAAAACAGAGAATTATCTTTATTTACATTTAATTTTCATTTGAATTATAGCATATATCTATTGATGAAAAAAAAAATTTTTTTTGAAAAAATGAGTTTTAATTTATTTGTAAACAAATCTACATTTTCAGAAATTATTGTTTAAGGATACTTGAAAACAAATTCATTTTCTATTACTCGAATTATTATGGTTCATAAAAACTAGTTTTTCAAAATCTAAAACTAATTATTTAAAAATGGTGCATTCTAAGGGGAAAAATACCTGCTTTTAAATACTTTTTGTAATACTAGTCAAATAAATAATAACGTATCTAGTAAATAGCCCACAAGGCCAAAAAAAATATATTTCAGGATGGAAATGTGTTTTAAAAGCGTTAAAAATAAATTATAAAACATAAATACAAGAAAAAAAGTTAAAAAGTCATTAGTTTTTAATGAATTTTTTTATTTAAAATAAAGAGTAAAGTTTCGCACATCAGTCACTTTTTAATTCCTTTATTTTAAAACAGTGTGAAAAAAAAAGCAGTCAATGTTTTATTTCAAAAAAATCTTATGAGCGAATCAAAATCTCAAATCAATCAGAACTCTTAAATAATTTTTTTAAATCTATTATGAGACTAAAATTAAATAAAACTCATACATTTGAAACAATTAATGTCATAAAATTTAGCATGCTATATTTATTTAACGTATTAAACAGGTTAAATATATATATTGATATTTGTAAATATAGCATGTAGTCTGTTGTTATATTTATAGAAAAGCACAGAAAATGGCGCTCTAACCAACTATCAAGTAAGTCGGTAATGGACAAACATATTTTTAAAGATGGAAAAATAAATAAATAAAAAAAATAAATAAAAATAAAAAACAGGCTGCCAATTTATTATAAAATTCAATATGGACAAAAAGTCACTAAACAATTTTAATACTAAATCCGTGAAGAAGGCTACGATTGCAATTCTATAAACCTCATTTCATAAAAAATGTAACGTTTAAGCTTCCATATTTCTATGCTATTATTTCAAAATATACACTCAAATAGTAACAATATACTTTATTACTTTTATTTCCATAGTTCTATTATGATTTCAAACTGAATGGAATTAATAACTGGGCCATAGTTCTCCTCCTTATTGACTTAAAGTAGATTTTTATTTTACTGCAATTCAAGTTTTTTCATTCATAAATAAAATTAACCATAAAATGAAAATAAAAAGAGTTGTTTACAATTAAATAAAAAAAGTAATTTTTCAGCACAACCATCATATGTCAAGAATAAAATTAAAATTTCATCAGAAACCACACACACACACACAAAAAAAAAAAATGTTTTATAAAACAAACTATGCATCTTAATAAATGATTTTGGAAATTCATCACATCGAAAGTCAAAACTTCAATCTAAAATTCAACTGAAAATATAAAATGCAAGATTAACAATTCAGTGTATGATTATAATAGAATTGCCATCAAAACTTCCTACCTGATGCTACAGCCATTCCATAGTTCTAAGAGAACTCACTTGGGAACAACCTATTCGTACCTCACTCAAAATGCAACTCAGGAGCATTGCGTAACATCTCCGAATCTACCACAGATAGCCTTCCCCATCCCATTTGAAATGCCCCCCCCCTCAAATTCACTTTCTTCAAGACTAAACGGAGGGCAGAGGAGGAGGGGACCTAAGAAAAGACACCTCAGCCTAGTTTGGTACCTGTGCGCCATTCTACAGGTACTATTTAATCCCCCAGTAAACCCCCCTTCCAAATAAAGCCCCTCACTGCAGGGGAGAGGGAGGAATGAATAGTTAACAGCACTTTGTGGGACCATGGGTAGACGCAGTAGGGGGGGGGGAGTAATGTTAAAGATCCACAAGAAGTAAATGATGTGAAGTGTAATATTAAGCAAATCAAAATGATTATGATAGAGATAATTTGTATTTTATTGTTCTTTATAATAGGAATTAGAAGTGCAATAATAATCTAAAAAAAATAGCAACAAATTGGAGAATATTATCATACATATATTTTCAGTGTTGAAGGAAAATAATTAAGAAGTGAAATATCAAATAAATAAGTAACAAATGGTTGTTTTCCAAATACTGAATGAAATATTCGTAATATGCCTTTTATTGAGGTCTAAATCATTTGAGGATAATCAAAAAATATTCAGTTTGACTCATGCATTGCGGATATATAATTTAATATGATCTAAAAAGCGTTTTCTCACATTTTGCTTCACTGAAAAACAGAGAAAAATTAAATGAAAGATTTTACTTTAGTATTTTGATACTGTTTACCATAATTACAGAAAATGGAATGTGCAGATTTCCGTATAATTCTGCTGTTTTAGGAGCCAGAGTAGCATAACAGCATTTCATATTTTAAGATTTCGCAAGAAGGTTATATTTAAACAGATATTTAATGTATCAAACATAGAGATAATAAGTAAAATTTTTGGTGCTGCAGTTGAAAAGTTTATAAATAATATGGGGAAATCCTGCATATTAGGTTTAGTATTTATATAACAAAAAAAAACCCCACTTATTCCTTAATAGGATTTTAAGTAGCACATTTTCTGCCTCAAATATGAATTTCATTAAATAACGTGAAAGGTTTTCAATTTATCCTTAACATCTCATACATTTACTGAAATAGGTTCAAGAGCATTCAGTATCGATTTTTGACTCTTCTTTTCTTCATAATATAACATTTACCCTTAGTAAAGTGAGTTTCATGCTATTTTAATAATTACTAATCACATCAGCTTTTTATAATTTTTTTTCCTCAAAAGATCTCATTTTTGAATTAATGAAGGACATCTTTGAGCAGATGGTACTTGTCACGTTTTTTCAAGAAATTAGAGAAATAAATAATGCATTTTACATTTATTTTTCATTTCATATAAATAACATAAACGAAGCTCATAATAACACAAACCAAAAAATAAATAAATAATAATAAAAATACGAATAAATAAATAAATAAAATAAAAAAAGTTTCATGTATGAAAAATGATTGATATTGCTTATTAGATGTTTATATCACATTCATAAAAAAAATCATGGTACCTTACTTCAAAAAGTCAATCTAGTATTAATTTTTAAAAAAATCATTAATAAAATGAAATTATTAAAAATTAATCTATTAACAAATTATTATATTATTTATAACTCCGAATCATAATATTATTAATTAAAAAAGAGGAAAAGGGCATTTAAGAAAAATACAGTTACTTCTAAATTTCTTTTACATGCTTAAAAAAAATTGCGCGTTAAAAAAAATTATATGTTTGAGGTATTTATAATTCTTTATTTTGAGAAATATTTATATTAATTATACATTATGAAAGATGCCTGGTGGCGAAAAGAAAAAATAATAACTAAGACTATATGAAATAGTTAGCGATTCCTTAAAATCATAGGAAGGAATATAAAATTACTAATCTTACGGTCTCAAAGAAGTCATTTTTCTAATATTAATTCATGTTGAAGTTTATAGGTGAATAAAAGAGGAAATCGTATTTTTCAAAAGGACAAAAATTAATAAAACGATTTCATTTCAAATCAAGTTCCTTTCAAGGATCTGACTCTTATATCTTAAGAAAATGGATTTATGGAAAAAAAATTGAGACAAAAAAAATGCATAAGCAGATTTCTATTCATTCCTTCATTATTCACAGAAATCTCGCAGGAAGAGTTGATACTTAATATACTCAAGGTACTAATTCTAAATTTTACTCAGATTAACATTGCATAAAATTATTATATTCAGTTTTTTGAATGGCATAAATACATGCATTTATGTATCTAGTTTTGAATAACTAGTTTCCTTAATAATAATAGTTAAAAGATACTAATTCCACTCGAGGTACTGATTCTAAATTGTACTCAGATTAACATTCCATAAAATTATTATATACAATTTTTTTGAATATCATAAATACAAGTATTTATGTCACAAATTTTGAATAACTATTTTCCACAATAATAATAATTAAAAACTCGAATCATAATAATTAAAAAAAATCGAAACTTTCTTCCTAAATATATTTACATTTATACCGTCCGGGATAAAATATAATACTTAAATTTGTATGAAACATATTATTTTTCCCCTTCAAATATCTGTGGAATTGAGAGAGATCAAGTTATATATTTTTACTAAAAAATACAGAACTCATATTTTAAGCGCCGAATGATAACTTCATTTATTTTTATGTACCTAGCATTTTCATCAAAATACAACAGGAAGAAACATGTTCTGTTAATACTGTTTCATTAGGAATGTCTTTGTTCCGGTTTTATGATAAGGCAAGGTCATCAAGCTATTATCTCATCAGAATATCTTTCTTCAGTGGTAATATGCATCTAAAACAGAAAAAGAAAATTATATAATTTCATAAATTTTTTCTGTATATTTTTCAAATTAATTATGAAAGTATATATTAAGTTCACTAATGATGACAAGATCTATAAGAATTAGAAATTACATTTTGGCGATAATTTTCCGGTTAAATAACAACTGATTGTGGTTAAATTACAAACAAATGGTATGGTAGCAAATGATAATGATTTAAAACTCTGATATCGATAATAAATATTCCAATTTATTTCAATTGTAAAAAAAATAATAATAATACCACCAAGTTATTTCAGATATAAATAAAACAAAATAGAAAATTTGTTATAAAGTACAAAAATAAACTTTTGTAATAACACCTTACAACCTCATCAACCGAAACTCAATGATTTATTTTAGAATTTATGTGGGATTTCAGCTTAAAACAAAATACATTAAAGAAAGGAACAGTTCCCCCGGGAAAACACTATATAGTTAAAAAAATTGACTAAATATTAAAATAAATGCTATATAATATATCTTAAGTAAGATATATTATAAATTGTAAGTAAGATAAATATATTTAACTTATTAAAAGTTGTTAAATGATATTATGATTATTAAGAAATCATATATTCCGGAATGATTTCGCCGAGGTAATTATCTAACAGGTACTTTGTAATAAAAATGAAATGCTTTGAACCTGTTAAAAACTGAATAAATCGCAGAATGTGAATTTCAGTTCGTGGGGGGGGGGGAAGTAAACATGAAAAAATTTGAAAAAAAAAAAAAGAAATTTAAGAAATTGCCTATTATGCGAAAATCACATCCTTAAAAATAGGCACACACATATTAATATTTTTACAAATATTTTGATATTAAATACTGAATTTCCATTGGAAAAGATGAAAATGTACTACAACTCAGTAAAAGAGTAGCTGACTATTAGAAAACTGTAATGTAGAAACTGTGTTCAGTTTTAAAAGAAATTAAAAATGAAGAAATAATAATAATAATAAAGGCGCAATGACATCTTTTGAAAATTCTTTAAGTTTTCTACGGCAAAGTAATTTTATATCCAAGAGCAAACTTTTAACCTTTGTACCAAATCAACCCCTTGGCTACGTGACTTGAGGGGAAAAAAAAAAATGTAAACAGAAATTTCTCCAGAAAAAGGGGAGGGGGGTTAAGGGAAAAAAAAAAAAAAAAAAAAAAAACGCAAATACATTCTAACGTAACTAACATTCTGAAAAGATGGAAGCGTCTTACACTATTAAGCGTGCATTTTTTCTTCAAGACGTTCTTCAGAGTGGGAAGGGAACGAGAGAAAAAGGGAGAGGGGGCAAAAAAGAAGTTTTCATACCCCTCTAAATGCGGAGCAGTGAAAGTTCTGCCGTCACAGACATAGAAAAAAAAATACTACTGGGACCTCTGCACCCCCCTTCCAGTAAGAAACTAAATAAAACTTACTCGTTTCACACGTTGCGATACTAAGAAGTGAAAGGTGCCCTGTCCCTGTGTAGGCAGTTATAAAAAGTAGTGCAAAAAGGGGGGATGGATATTTTTTTAGACATCCTTAAGCCGTTAGCGAAAGTTTTCCCACGTTTTGTAACCTTGACTTACATTTTTTTAAGAATGTTCAATGTGGGACAGTGGGACATCTTAGGAACCTACTTACCCATATCCGTGAATAGGGGGCATTTTGTAGGGGGTGTATCATCTACAATACGGATGTAATTGTAAATAATCAGTTTTTTTTATTTTATTTTTTATCATTAGAAGTACATTTATAATACCATCGAATAGTTAGATGCACAGAGAAAATATTTTATGTAATTCAAAATGTTTTAAAAAAGGCTATTACGCACAAACTATGACCTTGAGAATTTTTTGAAAGTCATATTTTTTGCCACAAATCATCAAATATTTTATCACATTCTCTTCTTTTGATCTGAATCATTTGTTCAAAAGTTAATTATTTCAATTCTATTATTTTTGTAAAAAAAATTGTAACGTTTTATCATTATACTTATTAGATAATATTGTATTTTGCGGGTTATTTAATTCAAATATACGCTTTCTATATGTACAAATATTGTCAGAATTGTGAAGATTAAAATTTTCAATATTCTGCATATTTAGCTATAGTTTTATTTGACATTTCATTTTATTCCTTAATTTAAATATTTTGCAAGCATTTTCATGCATTAATGAATTTTGATTTCAACTATTTTTATTATTTTCACCTTATTTTATATTTGTTTACAATTTTTTTCATCATCGAGTTGGCAAACATGAATTTTTCAATTTGTCTATTTAAAAATTGAGTAAATGACAATATGAGTATAAATATTAGTTTTTTCAATATTATAAATTCTTAGAAAAAAAAATAAGAAAACAAAAATCTTGAAATGTGACTATTACATAAATAACGATATTCCCAGGCATAAAAAACTTCTTCATGTAAATAATAAACGCATCTTTTGAATGGTTGACTTTCAAACAAAGGACATACAAATTTTTGGATAAGTGACCATTCCTTTAACATTTATTCAAAAACATTACGTATCCAAATCTTTCAAGAATACTTTAACCAATATCAGATATTTACGGTACCCTTAATAGTAGTGAAATATTACAGCAGCATATTCTTATTTCAACAACATAAGTGCATATCACCTCTCCAGTTCCAGACATGCAACAAAAGAAATGGCAAGAACAAAAGAAAACGAGACATAACACATCCGATATTCATTATCAAACTTTTACCTCGACGTTGAAGGACGGATGCTTGTCCATCAACTGTCAGACATTCGTCACAGAAGAAAGAAAGGGAAAAGAAAATAGAAATTTAAATCTCGAGAACAAGCAGATTCGGTTGGAATCATTACCAAAAATCCATTAAAAATGGCCAAAGGCAGGATATCGCTGGTAAACTACATTTGCCAGGACTTAGATGTTGCTTTTGATAAGACGTATTGAACTACTATTCGTCAATAAAAGTGCTTGTCAGGACCAAGTAAAAGTTATTTGGATCGCTCATACAAGTAAAAACATCACTGTGACCAATTATTCTGCCAATTATCCATCATTAAATCACCCCTAATGACATCCTAACATGTCCTAACATTTATTGTCGGTTCTTTATATTCAATCTGCTGAGATGGAAAATGCTCAAAGAGCCTAACCTTAATGCTTACCCCCTAGGGTGCGCCCCAGGTTTTTTTTATTTGCTTTTTAAAGGAAAAACTTGCATGAATGGTTTCGTTTTTTAAGTCTTAGAAAAAAGATGAATAATCTAGATAGAATTTTAACTCAAACGAATATATATATTGCTTTATAAGTTAAGATATTAAAATTTTTATGTTAACGTTTTTTTTTCCTTTAAAAAATATCAATAATCACAGATGGAATCATCGAATTGCTTTGCATCGACAATGCAAAGTTAAATATGATAATGGATAGTGTAATTTCGAAACATTGCGTGCAAGAAATAAAATAAAAATGTTAAAATAAATGAAACCATTAGTAAGCAGAGGGTTGTTGAAATCCAATTCAAAATGCACAAGTACTTCAGCATGACCTTGAATCCAAGCATAAATATGAGACTTACTGACTTTGCTCGTTGAGAATTATAATAAAATTTTTCATTTTTCATTCAACAAAATAAACTTATTATCTCTGTTTGAAAAAATCTAACAGAAAGAATAATTTGCTATAATATGATAATGAATTATTTTCACACACAACAGTGAAAGGTATGCAGTTACTATAATTTTCCGTTTTTGATTTTTGGAATGTGTTACGTCTTTTTTTCTTCTTTATTTTTAAAAAGACAACATTAATAATATTTAGGACAAATGGTATAACTAATCTTAACAAATTGTTTCAAATAATGTTATTGACACTTTAAAAGAATGTTAAAATAATTGAACGATGCTAAAACTTTATAAATAACAAAAAAAAATCCCATAATAATATTATAAATAATAAAAATTTTCAATTCAAGAATTTTTGTTTAGGAATTGCAATGATAATCATTAAAAAAACCCTTTTTCCAACAAAGAGAGTTATATAAATTGATTCTTCCTTTGTTTGTTTGTTTTTGATTTCTACATTCATGCTGCCTATAATTTGTATGGGCAAAGTGTATACAATATTCAGACTTCTCGCTGAAAACTTACAAATGAAAAAGCAAGACATAATTTTTAGTAGCTTTTTGTATCAATTATCAAATTAATCAAAAATTCTCTTTAATAGAAAATGATATTCAAAAGATGCAAACAGAAAAAAATATGCAGGTTTCAAGAATGGTGCTTAGTATGATACAGTCTATGAGAGGGAATCTAAGTTTGGAGAAGGTTGGCGAATATTCGGAAACAACTCTCCCATTTAGATAAAAAAAAAATTAATAATATAACTTATAAAATATCCAGATTTTATTCATTTTAATTCTAAAATTCCAAAAACATTAACGATGAATAATATGAAAAAGAAATAAACAAATGGGGGGAGGGGGCAAGAATAAAAATATAATACTTGCGAGCACAATGAGATATATTACAGATTCTGAGTTCAAAACTTATACAAATACACATAGATACAAATGCTGTTCGCTAAAAAAAAAAAAAAAAAAAAAAAAAAAAAAAAATGCAAACAGAAAATATATGCAAAACACAACAATGATGCATAGTATGATACAATCTAAAGACAGAATCTAAATTTGGAGAAAGTTGACGAATATTCAAAAACAACTCTTGCATTTAGATTTACAAAATTATTAACATAACATGAAATATCCAGGTTTTATTCGGCCAAAATTTGTTAATTCTCAGAACTCATGACGAATAATATAAAATAAATAAATAAATGGGAAAGTGGGGTAAAAAACAAAGATATATTAATTGCCACAGCAATGAAATATATCACGAATTCTGAGTTCAAAACTTATACAAATACACATAGACAAAAAAGTTCGGAAAATGATTCTGAAAATTCTATGATAAAATGTTCAAAATCAACCAATACTACACAATTCAATTCATTTACAATGAGATTACATACAAATTGACACCATTCCATAAAAATTTGGATTTTATATCCAACCCAAATCTAATACTGCCACTCAGGTGACATCTCCAGGGACACTAAAACTGAACCATAAAAGAAAGAGATTGAAAATAAAATCTATAAACAATAATGAAGACCAGGGGGGAGGAGGCTCCTTCTAACTCCCAATATGTAGCGTGACCCAATAATGTGGCCACTTACAGCATTTTGCCTAAAGTTTCGTTCAGCTTAATCACAATAGTATGGTAATGGATATCATTTCGAAAACAGGATGGAAGGACAGAAAAAAAAAAAAACAATTCCACCAACACGGTATATTAAGATACATTTTTTTATATATTTTTATACAATAAGGTCTTGGTTTGACTATATACGTGTAATTAATGTTTTTTCAGCACGCAGTGTTAGTTTGCCACTTGAAGCCCCATTCTTTGAAGGGTCCATTTTTAGCTATATCAGTTCATTTCCTTCCCTCCCCCCTCCAACCTTCTAGGTGCTGCGGATGGTTTCCTGGACTGCCCCCCTCACACTTCATTTCATGCGGCAATCCACCACAAAGGGACCATTGTAATTTGTTGCATTAACTAAGGAGGCCATCCGCACGCTATTTGCCATAAACAGTTAATTGAAGAAACGAAACGGACCATTCTCAAGTTGAAAATGAAATTGATGATTGCCGTGCGTAGTATGCACGGAAGAATAGAACTACTGCATATTTATTAACCCTGCAAAAGCACTTTCATGTTCTGTTTCATCTATGCAATTGTTCGTAGGTGCATTTATTATCGTTCCAAAGGAAATGAAATTTACCATTTCTCATTTTGATTTAAGTTTCTTAAAAAAATATCTCACATTGGTCAATAGCTGTTTAAGAATTGAAAATGTATAAATGAATTTGAAAAGTAAAATTTCGGTTTTTAATTCACACTGGATTCGACGAAATTTTTAGAGAAAAACAAGTTTATGATTGCTTCAAAAAATGTATTGACTTCAAATAAAATAACATGAATATTAATTAAAACATTAAATTGCATTTACAGTTGAAAATAAATAGCCGAAGCCAGTAAAATGAATTAATATGCAAATTATTTCAGCAGAAAATAATGCGCAAAAGCACTTATTCAAAATAAGGTAATAAACAAAATGTCAGTTGCGTAAGTCTCCATTATTTAAAATATACTGTGATTTAAATGTGTAGAGATTCTGAAAATAGTTCTCTAGATTAAAAAAAAAAACCCACAAAAAACACACAAAAAAAACCCACATTGGAGTTAAATTTCTTGTTTTGCCATGATTATGATGACAAATTAAAATGATAAGCAAAATATAAGAAATGAATTTTAATTAATAATTCGGCTATATAAATTCAAATTAAATTTTGTATTATTTTATTTTGATATATTATTTGTATGTGGGTTTGATATATTTCTGTTACATTAAAGAAGCTCATAAAATTGATTATCATGAGATATCAATATAAACTCATATTGATGATTAACTCCTATACTCAATATGAGTAGCGCATGGATAATTACTAATAATAAAATGATACTAATATGATATTAAATCTTTTCTAGCGGATGAAAGGTATAAAAATAGGAATTATTAAAATTTATGATTTCTTAACGTATGCATAAAAGGAAAACGACAAAGAATTATAAATAATTATTTCAAATATGAAATTCCTAAATAATTATTGTAATTCATAAAACATCAATAAATAATTCGATACCTAACAATAAATAACGAAAATTAGGAATATAAATAAAATATTAAATAAATGGCAAATGAAATTCTTATTATCAAATTTTAAAAATAATTATTTCTAATATAAAATTTATAAATAATCATTGTAATTCATAAAACATCAATAAATAATTCGATGTCGAACAATAAATAATGAAAATTAGGAATATATTAAATAAATGGTGATTGAAATTTCTAAAATAAAAATTAATTTAATCCAAAATAAAATAAAATAGTTTAACCCAAAGTAAAATAAAATAGTTTAACCCAAAGTAAAATAAAGTAGTTTAACCCAAAGTAAAATAGATTTTAATCAAAAATAAAGTAATGTAGAATAGATAATTATCTCCCCTTAGATAATTATTACTTAAAAAATTAAATGAAGTTTAATCATTCTGACGCTTTAATACATTATAGCCTTGATGAATTTAATAAAGAAAAAAAAAATAAAACAATAAATACAAAAGAAAAAATTGGGATGGAATTAAGATTTTTATTTTATCAAGAACTTATATACGCTGTGCAAGAATTGTTTATTTATCGATTTTAAAATAACTGATTAAAACTTCTTTTGCAAGGCAGCTATTTTTCGTCATGCATGTCAATAGCACTTTGTTCTAGCTGACACAAGATTTAATTTGAAACACAAATAAGTAAAAGATGAATTGTTTTTATACATGAGCAGCCACAATAAGTATTCATGACGGGTTATGGCAACGAAAACTGCATTCGTTTATACGAATTTGAAGTGGTTCTCTTTGAATGAATAAAGAAAGAAAAAAAGAAAAACCCGCACGTATCTGATTTATTTCAAACAAATCAGGTTGATTTGGCAAGAATACAAAAATAACATTTTAAATATGTCATTCTATATGATGTGTAAAATGCAAATGACTGGCATTTTAAATAAGTGCCAGTTAGTTCACTGCCTATTAATAACTGCAGTAATTGCTATTTCTACTAAAGTGTCATCATCAGCTATAGCAAACTATTATTGATAGTATACATGTAGTAGTAGAAAACTATTCTTTGGTTATTTCGTTATCTTTTAATTCATTGATGATTATATCAAATAATATATTTATAGAACTGCGATCATAAGTTATATAGAAGCTAGAAATCTGGCTGGCGATCAACAAAGTGTGCGAATTTATGTCTTGATAATATTATAATATTTATATATTTTATTTTGCTATAAGCAGAATTTATTAGGCTTTCTTTTTTGTTTTGTTACAATAAAAATATAATTAAATTGTTAAAATTGGCTGCCGTTATTGCAATTTTAAATGGAATAAGTATTTAGGCATAAAATATTGCTTGTTGAGAATCTGAGATCTTGATTTCTGATTGCTTTTTACATTTTCGTTTTATAATTTATTTATAAATTCCACCACAAGCCAAGCTTGTAATTCTAATAATTATTTTGCTGAAGAAAGCAAAAACTGAAAAAAAATTTGACTAAAAAATGCGAATGGAAAAAAACATGTACCTTTTTTTTCAGTGCAACGATATTTTTCGTTTGAATAAATTTCATCTTAGCTGTTACTATTCATAAAATAGTTTATTTTTTTCAATCAAATTTTGCAGTGCTTTCAATAATTTTAAATTCATCGAAAACTTTGAATTTTTACATAAGCATCGACTAAGATATGAATTATAACGGCCTACATTACTTTTTATGATGCTAACACAAGTTTTATTTCATTTTAACAGTAAACAAATATTCATCCGATCTTCTAAAAATATAACATTATTCGTAGAAATTAAATATTTTGGAGTAACTATAATTTCGACGAATAAAGCCATCTTTAATTAAAGAAGTTATAAGTGAACCATAAAAATTGCTAATGAGTCATTAATAAATTATTTTGAAAACTTTCCATAAGTCATTTCGAGATAATAAAAATATATATTCTAAAGAAATTAATGATGTAAATTAAAGAATTTACTAAACAGAAAAAAATAAATTTTTATAGATCCAGATAGACATAACATATTCATATTTTTGCGAAAATGGCATTATTTCAACAGTCTATATAATTTTAACTTAATTTGCAAATAATACACTAATTATTTTACTGATTCTCTAACTGTATTGCCTATTAATCAGTGATAATTAAATTGCACCTTATATCTGCCTCTTTTTCTTAAAATTGTTCGAGCTGCAAGCAATAAATATTTAGCAAGGGAGAAAAAAACCCAACAAATAATGGCTAGGAGTCAAATAAAATCGTGATTGTATCGTGCCAGTATAGTTATTTCGTAACAATTCATTTATTAGTTAGTTCGTGTTTTGTTTAAAGTGAATAAAAATCACAAACAATATATATGTCTGATGATGGAATGATGGAATATGATAATTAGGCTTAACGTGAATGAAAATAAAATGTGGGATTATTTTTATCAGAAGATAGCTGAGCCGACATTGAACAACCTTAAAAAAACACACAAGACTTTTTTAAGGTTTTAAAGTAAGGAAAAAAAAATGTATGAACTGATAAATGAATGAACCACTTCAGTTTCTGTGAATCGAAGAAAATCATTGATACCACTGATCATGCTCAAAGGACTGATACTTTCTCTGCTCATAACATTCTTTCAACTGATCTCAACCAATGGAGGGCACATTGAGCTGACATTCATCACATGCGCAATTACTAATAATGAAAGTCAGTCGTGCATCGAACCATTAAGAAAAGTGGCAACGAAAAGATATATATATATATAAAAAACTATATGGAATTGCTGTGGTGTAATGGAATGATATTTTTTTCCTTCCTTTCATTTTGGAAATAAACAATAAAAAAACGATACGGCTGGACCGAAAAAAATGTTCTCTTTCTACCCTCGGGTTGTCCTTGTCCAGTAATGACAGGGTACATACAGTACAATGATTTATAATAGCTGACCCACAGGTGCCTTAATGAAATTAAAGATATCAGAAGCTATGATGAATGTTTGCCTCAATACCTCGCAAAACGAGAAACAATATGGCAGTAATGCATTGGGCGCTGTTGCCATTACAACATATCGCGACACTCATTTTCCTTTTTTTTTCTTTTTTTTTTTTTTTTGCTTCTCTCCTTCCGCCCTCCCCCCTTCTTTTTTTAGAGACTACTTCCATGATGAAGAAGATACCTTTAATTTTAAGCTTCTCTGACTTTCATTAGGTAATTACTTTTTTTTTACGTCAAACACCAGTGTGATGATTTCTTCGCTAATTATTCAGTTGACCAACCATTTGAGACTAGGCGTTCTAATGAAAAGGTATTTTAAACAACACTTACTGAAATGAATCCTGATTCGCAGATATTTAGAAAATTAAAAGCTTGTGTGATTTAATGAGTGTATAGTGAATTTAACCGTGGGTTGTTAAGTTTTACTCTAACATCTTGGGATATGAAATATTATGAAAATAATGACATTATCAAATGTTCTAATATATAAGAGTCCGTGATTAATGAACTTGAGGATTTAAAATTATAATGTAGTATTAGTTTCTATCTTTGTGACTCAAGTTGCTACAAAAAGAAAGGTAATAAAAAAATTATAAATTATTGCTATAATAAGTGACTTCGAAAAGAACTGCTATAATACGTTAAAGAAAAAAAAATTTCTGATGCTTTATTCATTTGAAATATATGGGAAAAGGAAGCATAAGATTAACTTTTAGCTGATTTATTAATTTTTTTTTCAGAGGCGAATTCAATATGATAAAAAATGATGTTTATGTATAAACTGTATGGCCTTCATTAATACAAGGTGTTGTATGATATCGCAGCCATATTGTTTGTTATTATCTGCATGAAGGGCTATAGACATTGTAAGAATATTGCAAAACATTTTGCGCTAATGTTTCTTTTAATTATCTGTCTCTTTATATAAATATTTATCAAGAAATAGCATACTGAAGCTTTTATTTAGTTATTTTTCGAGCGGTAAATTTCGACAAATATAATTTTAATAAGTTACTAATGCACGTTAAATATGACCGTAGTACCTTCTTGTAAATTCATAATACTAAATCCAGAAAGTTGAAAATAAGCATAGAGAAGTTTTTACAAAGGAATCTTAAGAGCTTTTTTAGTTTTCATGCAATCATACAGAGGAAATTTTCAAAAGCTCTAAGGATTTCAATATTTTGGGGTTTCGCTTTAATTTTTTTGTTTTTGTTTTTATTTCATAATAGATGAAGAAGAAAATATCACAATACAAAATAATATTTAAATTAAAAATTGAAATTTTTTTTCATAACTTATCCTTTAATAATATTACTATACAAATAATTATTAACGTATTATGAGACTGTTCAGAGAGGGAATACATAGTATAATTAGTAAAAAATCTCGCAAATATAAATTGTTCTAAAAAGCTATTTGAAGTTTTAGCTTATAATATTTTTTTCACTGCGTTCCAATAGCACGAAAAAAATTATTTCAAAAAAAATTCTAATAAAAATTTTGATAATTTCAACAAAATGATGTATATAAATTTTATTTATAATTATCAGCTTTAATATGGATTTATAACCGAACGTTAAATTATCTGATGTGTGTATAAGTTTCTTCATGTTATCAGTTTTATTTTAACTTTTTTCCATGCACGACACCAACTTTGATAACGCTCACGAAATAGAATCAATATTTGAAACATGTAACAATTCTCATAGTTGATATTATGGAAAAATGTATTTGAATAACAAAAATTAATAGATAATTGTGGATATAAATTAACACTGAAACTTCATTTAAATTATTAAAATTAAGTTTTATATTACACACAATTAATTGCATCCGAAACTCATAAATTTATATATACTAATATAGCATTTAGAACTATTTCTCCGAATGTAATCCCTTATAAAATTAATGTAAATAACAAAGACTTTCATATAAAGATGCAATACTCGAGTAATGATATTTATCTTTTCCATTTTGGAATTAAAAAAATGGCTTCAGTGACTATTTAATAATTTTTTTTTTTGCAAATTTTTTTAGCTTTCCACTTTGCTTTGGGAAAATGTATTAGCATTGGAGTGCGGTTCAATTACCTCCATCGTCCATCACTTTAAAAAAGGATGTATTTCATGATGATCATACAACTATTTCATACATCTATGATAGGCGTATCCAACAGACACAAGGACGAATAGCTATTGAGACTCGTAATTCGATCATTAAAGTACCTGACATCAAAAAATAAAACCGAAACAGCAACTGAATTTCTATGAATAAATCTATTTTTTACCACATAAAACTCTTGACCTCCCAAATAACTTTTTCAGTTTGTCGTACTTTTTCAGATGTCATTGTTATTTTGTTTTTTACATTCTTTTTGCAGCGCACACATGGTCACGTCCTGTTGGGTGGCATGACATGTTTATAGATCTACGAGAAAAGCTGTTATTGGAAGACTGAACTGTCCTTAGTACCTCCAGACTCATAATATTTCAAAGAAATATATGAAAAATAACCCTAGCAGAGCAATTTCGAAATGCCAATTTATGGGCAAATTTTTTTTGCACGCCACGAGCAGAAGTATTTTAGGATGAATATATATAACAGAGCAAATGTGTGTGTATAGATAAAGTTCTCCAGGATGACAGATATAACCTAGAAAAGGGCATTAGTTTCTAAGCGAACTGCGTCGCTGAATATAAAGATTCGCATTTAGAACAAAATTTGAAAGTTTTAAAAACAAAATGAATTGAGTTCTACTGTGAAAAAATAGGCTAGAATTACTTGTAGTAGAAAACTCTTATTTACTCATAATAATAGGAAATTCAGAATAACATTATCTTATTGTTATATTTAACATTAAATTGACGGATTTTTGATCATCATTGTAACTTTTGGCTTAGTTAATGTAAATAAAAGAATATAGTTTAATAAAAAACAACATTTAATATAATAATTCATTAATTATTAATAAAAAAATCCAAGACAAATAGTTTGTATTTGCATTTATAGGACAACCAGTCAGAGCTTTTAGTTCTAAACTGAATAATAATCAAAATGAAATTGATCCCATTATAATGGTTGCCGAACACTTTGAATCAATAAATAAAATTTCATACCGAAAATGCAATTCAAATTTTTATAGGAAATGTCTAAAAGATATGTATAAATGAATGTAAGTACGTATTGATGTCCATCATTGCATAAATGAACCATAAAATATTATAAATTTTGAAATTGCTAAAACAGTCATTTCGACTGGTCCTGGTATAAATAGGTATTGGTCATACTAATTATGGAAGTTAAAATGGTTGAGTGGAAATTGAATAGGAATATGCAATTATTCTTATATTTCATTAAAAGTCGTCATAAATTCTAAAACAATACATAAATTATAACAAAGTTTTTAAGCTTGAAGTTTAAAAACCTTCAAAATGATGTTCTTAGTAATTTTAGTGTTAAAATAGTAATTTGTCATTTAAAGAAAGGAAACATCAGCACGTAAAGCATTACATATTATCACGTGTTTATGGTGACCAATTTGTTGGCCAAAATTATTGATTACATAAAATTTCAATTGAACCTTTTATCGGTAACTTAGTTTTAATGATTTACACATCAAAGTGTTTTTAAATCTTAATAATTATAAACTGATCTATCTTAAAATTCTGAGAGAGTTATTTTCATTGCGCTATATGCCTTTCTTATTTTCTATCAATCCATTTAAAATTTGAATTTAAGTTATTTAAAATTTGAAAATTTTTTTAAAAAAATAAATGCTTGAACTTCAACTAATCTAGTAATATTTTTGATAAAGCGAAACAAGTTTGTAAAAAGTGTGAAAGAATGAAAAATCATTCAGCATTAAATTCTTGAAATTAATATAGAATAAATTTTATGAATCTCTTAATATATCACAACATTATTCAAAGCCTTTCTCTATTTTAATAAAAAAAATCAATAAATAAGCAAAACATCAGACTAAAAGAGCAAAAATATAAAAGTATTCGAAATTCGCGAATTATTTTTCTAAAATTTTTAAATTAAAAGTTAGTTGTAATTGAAGTAGAATTCAACAATTTTATTAAAAGTTTGTTTTAAACAGAAACTTATTAATATGGAAAAATTTCGAATTTTCATAGATTAATTGTCAACATTGGAAACAAAAAACTTTTACTGTCAACAATAAAAATATTGCTGTAAAATATTTTTAAAGTTAATAAAATATAGTCTAAAATAAATTTGCTGCTACAAATTTAGAATCGAAAAGAATTATTTTTCAACTTTAAAACTGTGTAAAAATTATTGTTTGGGCAAGAATATTTTGGTAGTTATTGTGAAAAATGCACCCAAATTTTGCTCAATTTTCTATAAAAATTATATAGAAATCACCTCGAATTTCATATTATCACATTCCAAAGTATATATATATATATATATATATATATATATATATATATATATATATCGAATTTAGTAATTCTAGATCAAAGTCTACAGAATACCAACACATATGCTCACATTCTTTGTTTTATTAATAGAGATAGACATTAGGATATATAGCAGGATGGTCTTTCAACAATTTTCAATAATTTTTTCACTATCACGGACATTATTAAGGGTAACAATTTCTTTGAAAATAATTACTTTTCTAAAATTTGCTACAATGTTAAATAGCTATTTTGTTCACAAATTCAAAATCTGGAAAATGTTGGCATGCATTAAAAAAAGTACTCGATACTCAAAGATTTAATACGTAATCTTACAAATTATTTCTATACTTAAGTACAGAAGTATTTATTGAAATAAAGTTTCATATGAAATACCTAAAATATAAACGTGATAAGTAAAACTATTTTACAGCCATTAGAAAATTATATTCTCCAATTTTATTAAAGTAAAAACTAAACTCCTTCTGAGATCGAATATTTTCAGTAAATTCCTAGTAAATTAAAAATTCTAAGTAAAAATAAATTCTATCAAAATACAGTTTTATATTTATAACTTTGTTGTACTCCAATACGAATTATATATGTAAATATCTCATCATTGCAATTTTCAAAAAATAGGATTCTTCTGTCATAATTTTGATAAGCTAACGCAATTTTAAACTAAAGAGATTCCATATATATAAGTAATGATATTTTAAACTCTAATTTCAATTCTAATTAATTTCCAAAGTTTTGTCTTAATTTAGTCCATAGTAACTTCATTCTAAAATATTCTCTTATTTCCTGATCCAATTCCACTTTCTCTATTTAATTAATTCAAGAAAATCTTTGTAAAATTGCCGAATTGGCTAAAAAACACACTTTTCCACACTCCGAGTGAAGGGACAAAATACCGCTGACGTGACGAATTCTTTTTTAAAAGATCTCTGCGTTTCCCTTGCCTAGTCGGCGCGTGTAGGAAAATCCCTATCGAAATCTCATTGTATATAAGTACTATGGAGAAATATTTTCCTTATCAATATCTCATGTTATATAAGATCAGGGATAAAATGTTTAAGAGCTTTTTCTTCATTTCTTTCTGTGTCGTTCTGTTTTTTGTGTATGCTCGTCGTTCCTGCTTGTATATAATGCGTGCTTCTCCGAGATGAAATAAAACGACATCAAGAAATCGAAAGTCTCTTCACTGTCTTCGAAACTGTCTTTTGATTAAAAAATTATGTGCTTACACACACACACACACACACACACACACACACACATATGTGTGTGTGTGTGTATTTAAAATTATACCCATTTGCAATACTATATTTAGTAGAATTATTTTATTTCTTATATTTTTTGTATTTGCATATTACTGTTTATTTCCAATGTTTTACAGGTTGGAGTGTTATTGTATTGACAATAAACAGCCTGGATTATATAGCTAAATAATGTAAAGAACTATATGCTTTTATTAAATGTTTGAATTGTCAATTGCAGAGAAAATGTGTGAAGATCCTGAGTAATCAGAAAATATTTATCTTTATAACGCTGATAAATTGAAATCATTATGACTACACACATAATCCAAAGAATTTTACAGGTATCCCATAAATTATGTATATATATATATATATATATATATATATATATATATATATATATATATATATATATATATATATATATATATATGCATGCTAGCCAGCAGCAAATTTTTAAAAAATGCTTCAGATCAAACTGACTTTTAGAGCAATTTTTGCCTAAAAATGCATAAGAATTTGGGTATAAAATAAACCATGATCCGAAGTATATAGGAGAAAGGTTTCATATTATAAGGAGGTAGTTACAATATAAATTCTTAAGTACCATACATTTACATCCTTCGATCCTAATCAAGTAAAATATGTTTGAAACAGACTGGCTAATGTACTGTTTCAATTACAAATCCTAGGAGATTTCAAAGTTACACATGGAAGAGATTTCTTAATAATGTGTTGGTCAAAATAACTGATATAAAACACAATGAATTTATACCATAGTCGAATTCTTTTAAAACAAATTTTCTTTTGAGATAAGAGATTAACCTTGAGGTGAGTAAACACACAGATAAAAAAAGAAAGGACATAGAAAATTTAAGATCTGATCTTCTTAAATTAATCTCTCAAAGCGACCAAAGTTCACACTAATTTAAATAAATGCTATGACTTTATAGCGTGTTTTAAAATCAAGTTCCGAATAAAATCAATTTTGATAACAAAACTGATTTTATGACAGGAAGATTGGCCCTGAAATGAGTAAAAATACTGATTTAAGGTCAAAGGATATAGAAATTTAAGTCTTTCATGAGTGACTCACTCAAAATTCAGACAGAAAAAAAAATTGGTTGAAAAAAAAATAGAAACAAACAAATAAACAATGGCATTAACGAAGTTATGAAGGTTCAGTATCCAGTGATGCACATAATAGGAGCAATTCAAAGTACTCGGCACATCCTTTCTTAGTTAGGCACCGGAGGACGTCCCACTGTCTAATGTGGGCTTATATATAAAAAAAGGATTAAAAAAACCCGAAAACGACGACAACAACGGAGTGATAAAAAAAGAAAAATGCTGGCGCCAAAACCAATAAAACAGGAGTGCAATTTTGTTAGCTTTTCAATGTCATAATCATGGGTAATTTTCACTCTTCATAATAGAAAACGAGTAATAGTGGCTGTAATTGTGTAGAAAGAAAAAAAAATGTATATATCTACCACCACATCCGCTGTTAGAGTCCTTTTTTTTCAACAGGAACTCCATGGTAAATGAGGGGGCGTATAAATGAGAGAAAAGCACGCAGGCATGCCTGCAAAGAGGACTAATAAATAACTGGAGTCAAATTGCGATAAGCTTTATGGCAAAATTGATGTGCCTTATGTTCTGGTCATAAGCATAATTGCTACAGGAAAAAGATATACATAAAATAACTAAGGAAAAACAGTATTCGCGATAAAAGGTCAGAGTCCATAATTGAATATATTTTCAAAATGTATAATTCCATCTAACCACATGTTTCAAAATTAGTCAGTCCAGTCATGACTCCAGTCATGGCAGTGAAGACCTCTTAATTTGTTTACATTATATACACCTCTTCGATGATAAAAAATCTGTTGCTCAGGTACTTTTTTTACTGGTAGATATTTCGTCTTATTTGATGCATAAAAATGATTTACATTAAAAAGACTAATGCACTGCATTTAGCACAATAAATATTGGAAAACATGTATGCAACGATTTTTGATTGCTTGAAATATTACACAGGTTTTAAAAATCAGCTGTAAGATAGACAGTTATGCCAATTTACATTAGCAAAGTAAGTGCAATAAAATGAGGGTGAGATCTTACTATGTATCACTATTAATTCCTTTATTGTATTCATATATTATGTCGTTATTTAATCTCCTTTAATCACTTTTTCAACTTCTGATCATAAATGATAACAATATTCTCTCATTGTAGTCGGAAAAAATATAGTAACACTGACAAAAAAAAATGACCCTCCCCCAAAAAATTAAATGAATTAAACTATATTTAAAAATGTTGTATTTTTATGTTAATATTGTTCTAATATTTACTGTATTTATATAATACTGCTCGAATATTTTAAAGAAAATATTAAGTTTAAGTTTCTGAAAATTAACAACAAGGAATGTCAGTAAGCACGTGAAATCTTTTCAAAATTGAAAAAAAAAAATGCGTATTAATTAATCATGCATTCAAGAGAAAAAAAATGTAATTAAAATTAAAAAGTAGGCCCAAACGTATGATTTCATAAAGTACAGAAAACCTGTTAAATAGTAACACATTCTAGAAACTAGAAACACATTCATCGGGGGGGGGGAAGATCAACGTAGATTTTTATTATTTTGACTATTAAATTACGACCACGTTGTTAAAAACAATTATGAAGAAGAGATATTTCAATTTTAGTTTTTAAAACCGTTTCAGGTAGCAGAGGAAACACCTTAGGCAATTTCTAGTCGACGTCTTTTTTATAGTTATACCTGATGCAATGGTGCCTGTGATATTTTAATGCTAATGACAGAGAACCACAGGGGACAGGACATGGTTTCCGCACTTGTATAGCACCCCTACCTTAGCATACATCCTGTTAGTAGCACTTTTCAAACGATGTGCCTAGTTGATGGTGAATAGTTTGTCTGGAGTAGCCATGATTTATTGTCTTCCTAATGGAGGTTGTATGTTTTGTTTGTATAAATTACCGATGTGGGCCTCTAATGTCTGCTATCATCCTTAATACAAGTGCCTGCCAATTAAGGAATTGAAATTAGGGATGGGCTGAATGAAATAATTGTCGTAATTATAAAATCACAGAACAAACGAAAGAAGAATAGAAAAATAGTTTGTTGTAAAAAGATGACCACAATTAATTTTTTGTTATAATTCTCTACAAATTGAGGTAATTATAAATTAAACCAATTGATTGAATGCTGAAATGCAGCTATAATAATTAAAAAAATTGAATTTTGGTGTAAAACATTTTCAATTATAAATCACAATTTCCTAACATTGTTGTAACATTAGAACTGATAAGGTATATAAAAATGATACCAAAATTTTTCCTCTATTTTTTTTTTAAATTTCCTGATCATTATGCAAAAAGAAAACTTAGACAGATGAAAAGTTAATATGACAAATAACTATTAAGTTACTTGTCATAAAATCACTTCACAAATGGAAGAAGAATATAAAATAGTTTGCTGTAAAAAGATGTTCACTATCACTTTTTTGGAGATACTGCTCTACAAATTGAGATCATTATAAATCAAACCAATTAAACGAAATGCAGCTATAAAAAATTTTTTAAATTAAATTTTGGTGTAAAACATTTTTAATTATAGGTCCCAATTTCCTGCCAATATTTTTTTTAAAGAGGGATGCATATAAAAAGGGCTTTGTATAAAAATGATGCAGAAAACCTTTCTCTATTTTTCTTTTAATTTCGTAATCATTTTGAAAAAAACGAAAACCTCAAACATGTGTAAAGTTAATATGACAAATAACTGTTAATTAATTTGTCATAAAATCACTGCACAGATGAAAGAAGAATAGAAAAATAGTTTGCTGTAAAAAGATGTCCACAATTACTTTTGGGGGGATAATGCTCTACAAATTGAGATAATTATAAATTAAACCAATTGAAAGAATGTTGAAATGCAGCTATAATAATTTTTTTAAAATTAAACTTTGGTGTAAAACATTTTTAATTATAGATCCCAATTTTCTTCTAATATTTAAAAAAAATACTGACAAGGTATATAAAAATGACTTATTTTCCTCTATGCTTGTTTTAATTTCCTGGTCATTATGCAAAACGAAAACTTAGACAGATGAAAAGTTAATATGACAAATAACTGATAAATAATTTGTCATAAAATCCCTACACAAGCGGAAAAAGAATAGAAAAATAGTTTGGCATGAAAAGATGTCCATAATTAATTTTTTGGGGATATTGCTGTACAAACTGAGATAATTATAAATTAAATGTTAAATGCAATATGTTAAAATGCAGCTATAATAATTTTTAAAAAAAATTAAATTTTGGTGTAAAATATTTTTAGTTATAGATCCCAATTTCCTAACAATGTGTTTTTTTAAAAAAGTTCTGACAAGGCATATAAAAATGATGCAGAAAATCTTCCTCTATTTTTCTTTTAATTTTGTGGTCATTATGCAGAAAAAAAACTTAGACAAATGAAAAGTTAACATGACAAATAACTGTTAAGTTATACTAAAATTTTTATCCTGATTATGTAAACATTTTAAAGAATTCCTAATTGTTGTTATTACAATTATACAAGATAAAATCTTATTTGAAATATAGAGAATATTAATGCTTATCAGCTAATATCATACTATTCTTTTTCTCTTTATCTTTAAGCCATATTGCCATATCGTTAGTTGGAAAAACAAATTAAAAATTCTTGGGAATTTCATAATAATATTTTCTTTACAATTTTTGTTCACGAAATTCTAATTATACCCTCGTGACAATAAAATTATATGTCCCATGAAATTCTAACAGATCGCATTATGATTTGTGAGAATTCTTTTTTTCACTTTGAGACTTTGTCAAGCACAACTAAGTTTTTCAATTATATTTCAACAAATTCATAATGCGCAATAATTTGAATGTCAAAATCTGTCTTCTTATCTAAATTACAAGTAAATGAAAATTGCTGAAGCGACGTATTTCACTTTCCTAACAATTACTAATTTATTACCCATGAAAAGCTGAACCTAAAGAACTGCCTGCTGCTGCTCATTCCCTCGTTATTAATCATGCCAAAATATCAGTGCGATTCAAATTTCACAAATGGCTACATTTTCAACCATTGTCACACTTATCTTGTTTTTAATGTATCCGGTATAACAACGGCATTCAAGCTAGTAAGATTTTCTCCTTTGTATGATTATTATTAGGTATATAATGTTGACACAACAAATCTTCCAAACCAACGAACCGTGTTCCTCACTGTATAGAAAGATTCTTTATTATTATATTTTTTACACCGTGAACATCCCCTTCAGTTTATTTGTTTTGTGTGGGCTTTGCGTGGTATGTAGTCGTTATCAATTGTAATTTTCATTGCTTCCTTTTTGGCTGCATTTGAGTGTGCCTGAATTTGGATGGGATTCTCGCACGAACAAACAAAATCAAATAAAAAAAGAGGTACTAACAGCGATTTTCTATTTTGTTTTATTCCTTTGTAGACGACATAGGCGAAGATTATAGTCTGACCTTCACTTAATGCATATCGGACGTACTTTCACGGTATATTCGCTTAAAACCCCGAAAGAGAACTATTATTAAAGTTACCACACACAGACAGCATTAGTAAATACTTATATACCCTTAATGTATATAATTAGATTCTTAGCCTTTCAAGATAGTATGTAGACACATTGTCACATCATTTATGTACTCTAAAGAGCTCCTTTGTTTGATGCCATTCAATAATTCTTCAGCCGAAACTCAATTTCTGCAATGATTATCATCAAATGCATACAGAAGGAGACCGTGGCTACATTAATAAATTAATCAAAATAAAGTTAAATAAAAATTTACTCAGAAAAATTATAAATAAAATTATAAATCATTTATATATTCTAAAGAGCTTCTTTGTTTGATGACATTCAATATTTCTTCAGCTGAAACTCAATTTTTGCAATGATTATCATCAAATGCATACATAAAGAGACCGATTCTACATTAACAAATTAATCAAAATAAAGATTTACCCAGAAGAATTATAAATAAAATTATAAATCATTTATATACTCTAAAGAGCTTTTTTTATTGATGCCAAACAATAATTCTTAAGCTGAAAATCAATTTCTGCCATGATTATCATCAAATGCATACAGAAAGAGACCGATGCTACATTAATAAATTAATCAAAATACAGTTGAATAAAAATTTACTCAGAAAAATTATAAATCATTGATATATTCTAAAACGCTTCTTTGTTTGATGCCATTCAATATTTCTTCGAAACTCAATTTTTGCAATGATTATCATCAAATACAAACAGAAAGAGACCAATGATACATTAATAAATTAATCAAAATAAAGTTGAATAAAGATTTAGCCAGAAATATTATAAATAAGTTGGCATTGAGGATAAATTAAAGCAATATATACTGCCATACAAATAATTTCTTGTCGTCTCAGTTTACTTCTAAATACAATAAACGATACAGAGCATTCAATAATCTTAAAATTAAAATGCAATAATCTTTATAATTATTCAGGATACTAATTTCCACCATACCGCCATATGTATAAAAAACAATCACAGAAATAAATATTTCCATAATTTAATATAATTTTATTCACGAGGCTTTGAAAAGAGTGAAATCACTAAAATGCACATGTGTTCATATTACTACATTCTTCCTGAAATAGAATAAATTCGAAAATTGAAAATAATGCTTCAAATTATTGTCTTGTGAAGAGCCAAAATGTATTTATTTCTTCCAAAAAAATCTAACATTAATTCTCTTAAGAATAAATACTACCCCTTCTATAATTTTTTTTCATATTCACCCCAAATTTATAGAATTTCATTTCAAAATGAAATAGAATGGATAATTTTTAAGTTTAAAAAATCAAATTACTAAAAACATTTCCCACGTAACACATTTCTTGCATTTTAACTGCAGAAAACGTCCTTTTTTTCTCGAACTTATCATTGTTGGGAAATGTTACGTCCAGTAATGCATTACAATTAATAATTCAAAAAAACTTATTATTAATTTTTTTAATAAATGATCGTAAAATGAAAATTTTCATCCTTTTCTCTAAGCTAAGATATAGAAAAACAATGATTCTTCAAATTAAGAAAATCGTTGAATCAGAAAAATTAAAACATTTTTCTTCAAGCTGACACTTTTCTAGCAAAAATAACGAATCACTCTTTCTAAGAGAAGCCAAATAGTAAGTAGAGTCCGTGAAATGTCCTAAATTATTCCACGTTTATTGTTTCCTACTGAAAGGCGTTATTTTTTTGTCCACCATATCCGTTGGAATTACGACACTGAACCCTAAGTAGATGATGGATCTTGCTTTCCTGTTGCTCGCACTTGTTCACGCCTGACATCACTTCCTGTTGAGAGCATTTAAGAATGGTTTCACGTTGGAAACAGATAATTAATGCAGTTGAGTTTTTCAACAGCCTATCTCTATCTTCAGGCTAAATACTAATTTGAAACACGGAAACTTTTACTCCGCAGTGCGCATCTACATCTTCTGTATCATGAGAACTACAAAGTAAAGAAATGAATGAGAAAATTCAATGTATTCACACATGGGAACTTCAACAAAGTAAAGAAACGAATGAAAAAATTCAACCTATTCACACATGGAAAATTCAACAGAGTAAAGAAATGAATGAGAAAATTCAACATATTCACACATGTGAACTTCTACAGAATAAAGAAATGAATGAAAAAAATCAACATATTCATTTAAAGAATTTTTTCCTTTCATTCACGATTACGAAATGTATAGTAGAGCGAACTAAATTGTATATAATTATAATATATAATTCGCTATAGAGTGAATCATTTCGACGAAATTCAACTATAGAACTGCTATCTATACTACAGCAACTATATTAATCTATTTGATATGTATTTATTTTCAAGTTGGATTGATATAGTGGGTTTTAAATGAGCAAGATTTGGCCAAACTGTGCCAAGCATTTCGCCAAAGATATTTCGAAAATAAAAGGGTTAAATTGAGAAATCAGGAAAAAACTTGAGTAAGCAGTTATACTCTGAATGACACCGTAAAAACTGATAATTCTCAAAACCATGTATATATTTTAATGAAATTTATTTTATATAAATATACAGCAAGAAATAAGAATGGCCCATAGTCAGTTAAGAATTTGATTTTTATCAAAAATGAAAAGTTTGAAATATATCGCCTGTATTATAAAACAATACAATATGAAACATTCCTCTAGTACTGTGAATCATGGCTTGTTCTTTTCCTGGATTATATTTTAAAATCTTTTGGGTAAATAAAACAATATTTAAATATATTCTTAAGTATCAGGAAATTGCTAAATACATGTAGAAAAACAATCAAAATTAGAGCATAAAGCATTCTCCTAAAGATTTTTAAACAAGGAAATATGCTATAATACAGAAAAATGTATCTTAAATTAGTTTTTGAAAAATTAAAAATTACAGTAAATAATTACTGTAATTTATGTACAGTAAATAATTACAGTTAATAAATTACTTTACTCCAAACCAATCTTATACAATACAATCAGTCTTGACAGTAGCAAAAAAAAAAAAAAATTAATTGATAAACATGCTCTAATATATTTAAAATTAATATTCCTTATGTTTGGCGCAATAAATATTAATATATCTAACGCAATAAATATATCTAACGCAATAAATATTAATTTTAGCTAGGTCAAAATCATTTTTAAATAGTTATAGAAATAAAATAACTATTTAAAATAAATTTTAAAAAATATAGCTATCACTTTAACAGTGTTTTCAGAAATACACCAATCATATCAAAATAGAATGATTTTTGAAATAGCTTTCATTTATAAATAACATATATAATATTTAAAGCACATCAAAAAATAACGGATCACAATAAATTATGCTTTTAAACTTTATATAAATACAAAATTTATATCTATATAGTAATAGTTCCAGCGGAAAATTATCATTCATAAGTAAGATTAGCCTATCTTATCTAGCCTATAATCGGATAACTTTAATGTGCAACATAGTAAAATTTATTAAAAATATTACCAGTAGAATATATTTTGGTTTCCAAAATTGTAAAATAAATAAAGATAAGTTTCTACACAATATCTCAAAATAATTTCTACAAAATAATCGGGAAATTCAGCTAATGAGAGAATACTTTAGCCATGAAGCTGAAAGTTCATATATGTCATTTAATAACTGATTAAGTATTTATTTACTCCACAGATAATTTTCAGTGATAAGTGAAGGAGTTTTA
>JAPMOR010019775.1:295369-314593 GCA_026543865.1 Argiope aurantia
TCATATATTTTGTGTAATTCATATATTTTGTGTAATATTTTGAGTATATATTTTGTGTAATACACATAATATTTTGTGTAATTCATATATTTTGTGTAATGTATTTTGTGTAATAATATATTTTGTGTAAGGATATTAGTACTATGGTATTAATCAAAGTATGAAAAGTCAAACGTAATATTTTAATTGTTGCAAAAAATATTGAATGCATGAAAAATTTTTCAACACTGTGTAAAAATATGTAATTACAGAATATGCATCAATACTGCTGTAAACACTATTATGAAAAAAAAATTGTTTAAGAAAAGTCAATTTTAATCACATTACTGCATATTCATTACTTTAAAACAGCACATACTAGTATAATAGATTAAGGAATGTAATATTTTTAATCATAAATTGTAAAGGAATGAACAGTGATGGAAAATGGGCGCATTATTCACATACAAAACCAGATTGCTAAGAAATATGTGAATCTGCAATGATACAAAGCAGCAAACAGATCACTTCAATCTCCTAGGATTATGTTAATAATTGTCTTGAATTTATTATTCATCATAGATAACTATTTTAAGTCAGTTTCAATGGGATACATTTTCAAACGATTGCAAAACTAATAATTTTTCATCCCTTAAAAGAGTAATAAAAAAAACAATTCAAAATATGAATGAATTTCAGCTAAAAGTAATTTTCAGGCTCAGATGACAGTCACTCTTGTCTTAAATAATAAAGCTTAATTTTTATTTGGCAAATTTATCTCAATAATTCTTTTTCATACTAGAGAATTTAATAATTCGATTGCATTTATTGAAAAATTAACGTTTAATTCTCTCGTTTTTACAAAAAAATATAATTTCATTATATTTATTGAAGAAAAAAATAGATATTGCACGAAGGGGTTAATCTACATCTTATTATGAATGACTTGTTTTTTAAAGTATATAATTTCTAAGGCTTTTTTAAAGAAATATTTAAAAAATGTCTCTATATGCAGATTAATTGTAAGGCAAAATATCTTAAACAAAAAAAAGAAATCAAACAAATTTACACATGTAAAATCATAGAAAACCTAATCACATAAATTCTTCGGTAATTTTCAAAACTTGATAATTTAGTAATAATTTCTGAAAGTCATTATATATTTTGAGAAAGAATATATACAATATTATTGATGTAAAGAGTAAAATACTTGACATCTATAATTTAAAATATGTATCACTAAATGCAATAAAAACAATGAAATGATAACAAAAAATATTCAGTTAGTTTTATGCAAATAAAGAATTAAGGAACATTTCTCTCTGTGTGTTTTATGCAGAAAACTGAGATGCTAAAATATTAAAATAAGAGCAAAATAAAAATTATGTAATTCTATGAACAAGATGGCAATTGGGAGAACAATACATCAATTTCTTTTAAAAATGAATATCAGTCAGCTCTAATGATATGTATAATTCCAAACATATTCTTCTCATCGGGTCAAAATAATACATATTATAAAATTGAGAATATCTGATATTGTAGTATCAGTAATTTCCGTGCTATATTGACAAGGAATTGAGCTCATAAAAGAAATATATATTTGTTATTATTGATGTGGGTGCTACTGTATGTGTAATTTAAATAACTTTATTGTTTACATTATAAATAATTAAAAAAAACTTTTATATTAATTGTAACACATAAAAATATCTTAGGAAATTTAAAAATAAAAAAATAAAAATACGAAATAAATTTCAAATATACAAAAGCTATGGCTTTATTATATTTCTATTCTCATTTTCAAATATTTTAAATTTTTTTATAGAATATTCTATACAGATTTGTAATTATTTGACAAGTATCATGTGAATTAATACTATTAGCTTTAAAAATAAGATCTTGCAATAGAGTATGCATAAAATATCATGAAATCAATATGGCTGACTTAAAAACATTACATATTAAAAATTTTGCACAAAAATGTGGATTATTAAAATCAATATAAGCAGGATAACATTCTTTCAATTATATTTCAAAGTCCGAAAATATTCCTAAATAGTAATTTTACGAGGGAAAGTAAATGATATATCTCTATTTTATCGTACAGTCTCAAAACATGTATCGAACACAAGAAAAGGTCAAGTCTCGGGTATTCTGTTTTGAATTAAAAAATTTTTGGAAATTCCTTATATAAAAAAAAATGGAGAAGGCTGTGGAAACAAAAATATATTGTTTCGTAAGAAATAACTGCTAATTATTATGTGACTGTGTGCTTTTGGTAAGCGAAAAAAAATGCAATGGTTTGAGGCTGATAAAATTGAATATTGAAGATCTATAAAGTGTCGCTCATGATTTTAAAAGTTATAAACACCAATTAGCGGCGTTTGATATATTTTTAAGGAATTCTGTTTCCAATTTTGCAAAAATTAATATTTGAAAAGAAAAGAATCTGTATTTGCATTTGAATTATTTTGAACAGATGAAATATGGTTAAATGAGATTTTATTCATTATCCTTTACAGATAAAATGTTATATACTATATCGTTAATATTTTTATTTTTGAGAAATCTGAACTGAATTTATTTATAAATTCTTTGATTTAGAATTATATAAATAATAAAATTTAAAATGCTGTCGACTTTGCAAAATAATAATAACTTTATATATAGTAAATGAATAAAAAAAACTAATTACTTAAAATGTTTATTTTGATTGTTTAACAATTATAAGTTTCAAATTGAAGAACTTATTTGTATATAAAATACTGAAAATCATTTTGATTCATAACTTCATAAAAAATATAATCTTGGATACTTTGACATGGCAAATGAATTTTAAAAACTACTTTTTAATAAAAATAAAAAATAAATTACTTTTTAATTGTGTTAGAATATGATACCGTATTCATTAAAAAAATATATACTTTCTGCTCAAATTTAAACAAATAAAGGAAAACGTTTAAAGACCCGCGATAAACAAAGTCCTTTTCTTTTTGAAAATTAAAAAAATCAGATAGAAAAAATGTAAAACAAATATATTTTAGCTTACCTATAAACAAACAGCGATGTAAAACATAAATGCAGCGAAAATGTTACACAAAAAAACAGAAATTCCCAAGGAAATTACGGGTACTAATTACCATAAAGTTAATGAAGCATTAATGGTTCGCACATGACAGCGCGTTGTTACTTTCACTGACGCAATTTTGAATCTGTCGTCGTTAGAGAAAGAGTGATTCGAAAAAAGTGAGGAAGGTACAGAAGGAAAAAATACCCTTTAGGGTACCCCTTACCCTCCAAAAATACCGTTTGTGCCCTGGTCGTTCACCCAGGGATAGGAGCAGGCCATTCGGCTTTGTTTTTTGTGTCCTTCGCACCTTTACCCCAGGGGCGCATTTTTGGGGTTTCCTCTCAGCCCCACGGGGCACAGGATGTGCTTAAAAAATGCTTCCTTTTTCTGAAAGGGTTGGCGCAAAAAAAAAAGGGTAATAGTAAAGTTTGAGAAGAAAGGAGACAGTAACAAAACTTTAAAACACTTTTTTTCTTTTGTATGACTTAACATATCTAAAGAGAAGCAACGAGAAATGTAAAGTTTAGAGCATTTTTTTTCGATTAAAAATCAATTGCTTGATTGATATTATTAATCTTTATTCATCAGATTTTTCCCGAAATTTTAATTATTGAATATTTTATTTTTTATTTAAATTTTTATATTTTAAAAATTAAAATCCTGCGCTCTCATGATTGAAACTGTACTTATTATTATATTCGAACATGACATATAGACTAAATTGTATAATTTTGATATCATGAGAATTTTGGCCGACAGTTAGTGACTAAGTTAAACTAATTAAAATTTAATTTGAATTAATTTTTGAATGGGTTCCATAGTTAAATTTTAATCAAAATCATTTAAAGCTTTTATGAAGAAAGTGTTAAAGAAAGAAAAAATATTAAGAAGAAAAGGATTGAATTAATTGAAACAAACTTCAAGTAGTTTAGTAATTACAAGGCGGTAACTTTCAGTACTTTAAGTTAAGTATTAGTGTAATGATTTATCAAATAAGATTACATAAATTGTAAAATCATAACTCAAGATTTGTGTTTAAAGTATCTTATTTTTGGTTTTAAAGATTAACAGGTGCATATATTATAAATTTAACTGATTTGAATCAATACATGAATAATATTAATTTATATGGAAATCAGTGAGAATAATTATTATAAATTATAAAAAAAAATTCTGCATAAACGGGAATATTAGATCTTTTTCAAATTACAATCGCTATCATATAGTCAGTTAAATTTAAAATGATGTTCATATTATATTTTATATTTAGTGCTTGAAAGCAATTAAATGAAGATAAAAGAAAAATAATCTGATTCCAAAATAGCATTCATATTTTATTTTATATTCTGAGCTTAAAAGCTATCAAAAGAAGATTTAATTAAATTTTCAATTAATCATCTAATTTCGATTTGTACATTACAGATTATAATTTCGAAGACCTTTGGCTTTAATGGCAGTAGGTTTAATTTTACTAATTTAGACGTCTTAAAGCTAGGATAATCTAAATCTATATATTCCGCAATATTAATTAAAAAATATATGTCAAATGATAATCAATTTTAGTAGTAGAATAAAAAATAATATTATTATGACAATGCAGTAAATTTCACTTAATATTAATATTAGTAATTAATAATAAGAAATAAGTTTTTTACAATTGAAATAAAAACTGAATTACAAAATTTAAAGCCGATCTTCAAAATATGTCTTAAGGGGGAATCCTTTACATACTTGATTAAAATAGAGCATTTACAGCCTGGAAGGAAAATTAAAAATCTAAGAAGAGACTTTTATTAAAAAGTCAGACAGAATGAAAGATTCAAATCCAGAATTCAATGAGAGATGTGGAAAATAATGACTGAATATAACCTGTCATTATATGGCGTTATTGATCTATTTTGTAATCATACTAAAAATAAGCCATAGAAGCAAAAATTCCTACTGAAACCGAGCCTCACAGGCAAATTACAAGCAACTACCATCTGCGCGCAACGGATAGATGCTGCCTCGGATAGGTCCAACTTTCGTTATCATTAAGCTGAGATTTAAAGCATTGCTGGAGTACAGAAGACGGAATATTAAAAGTTAATAAGAAAAGTTAATGAAGTCAAAGGAGAAAGGAATGTCTCGGTTTGTTATCATTTTTACCCGGATGCAGCAGAATCACTGCAAAGATAAATATTTCTTTCCTAAGGCCTTTTCTGCCTATCTCCTTCTATTCTTGCGTTCTTTTATGTCGAATATCTCAATTCCAATTGCTAGTCCCTCTTCCAATCAGAAATTTCCATTTGCTGCGAAAAAGGAAAGTAGCAACCACCCCTACGCAGTTCAGGAAAAAGAGGAAAGAAAAGAAATAAAAACGGAATTCCTAGCGAATGATGAAAATGAGTTAGAGAAAGGGGTCGCCCACATATTATAACGGTAAAGGTAATTAGGCGGATAGAAGCAGACATCAAAGGACACGTGTTACTTTCGTATATACTGCTGATTAGTCATTACAGTTATTAAGAACTGATCTGAACTGAATTTATACTTACAAATATGGTGCTGATAAAGAATAAACCTAAGATATTATTATCACTTTAATAGTAACTATTAGGGTACAAAGACTAATCATATAACTGTTTTGACTAAGTTACGGATAACGAACTTAATTGGAATATTTATTTCAATGGAATATTTATTTCATTTTATTCGTTTCCTTAATAATAAATATAATTAAATTTTATTCGTCAATAAACTCTTTCTATACAATTCCGCCAAATTAACGCTAAATTGAACGCAAAAACTCTTTTCAAAAATTTATATCCAAGGGGTTGTCTTAAATTAATAGTTCTGAGCTGAATTCATTCACAAAAGAGTGGTACTATTTTAAATCAATGAAACATATATTAAATTTTATCATTGAATATAGATTTCATTTCATAGTTTAACTAGCTATGAACATGTAACAACACGCCATGAGCTCCATTGCTTTCAGAAAGACCTGATGAAAAGTCATTAACAAGATCTTCCATAAAGCTATATTAAGCATCATTTTTTTAATTTAAAGTCTAAGTGGCATTGTATAGATATCATATTTAGAGATACAAATCCGATAACTAACAACTGTATTATCTTCACTTCTAGCTTTTCTAAAGCATACACATACAAACAAATACACTATTACAAGGCAGACAATACAGTTACATATACAGACAATACAATTATTATCAAATGAAAAAAATATCGGATAGAGAATTTTCTCTTCTGATGGTATGCTAATGTATGCACCAGAAGAGAACCTTTGATGCATACATTAGCAACCTATGATGCAACCGTAATGATTAGCAATCGGTGATGCAACTTTCAGAAAGACTTAATTAACCTTAATGATTAACCTTCATTATAACCTATAATGTAACCATTCCACCCAAAATTTCTTGGAATCCAGATATATATGCGGAAATATTAAAGATCATTTACAGATGTACAGAATCTACGAAGGCCTACAGATGTACAGAGGTGTCATTAAACAGAACTTATTTATACATGCGTTTAAAAACTTCCATCTTTTATGCATTGATCATGAAAACGCGTTTCGAATTAGAAAATCTAATAGATAGAGAAATCCACTTTCTAACTCTATGATCATGATCGCATTCCTAAATGGGCCGAGATGCTTGACATGCAGAAAAACGCAACTCTTACAAATACATACACAAGAGAATTTACTCAACGGTCATTTTGTGCGTAGCAACAAAATCAATCAACTTTTAATAAAGAACGATGGAAAACGATCTTTAAATAAGCGACGAAGTCGATTTGGTGTGCCCCAACTGACAGATCCAGGAAAAGAGGAGCATATTCTAATGTCGGGACCAGGGAGAACTAAGAACAGTGGGGATGATAAGAGGCAGAGGAAAAGGTGGAGTCTAGGGGGAGGAGGGGCCTGCAGGAGGAGATTGGTAGACAGTGGCAATGAGAAAGAGAAAGAAGCCTAACGTGGAGGAATCATTGAAGAAAAATTCTGATCGAGGGATTATTTAAATTCTGAATTTTGATTCTGCTATTCCTCTCGGCTATGGGGATAGCTCGCACGTTACATGTGTGTGGATTAACTCCAGGAAGATCATAAATGAAAAAATATTATGTTTTTGCTCAATTTTCTCTTTTATCTACAGATAGTCTTGGAAATAAAATAAATATCCTAGGAAAAAAAAAGATTTTTATTTTAATAAGCACGCAATTTCTACTGATTTCAATTAGATATAAGGCTGGTTAATTAAGGCAGAATTTTACATTTGATATATTTTATTCTAATTTTAGAGAAAACCTGTTTCAGTTTGTGTGTATCATTGTATCGCTTCATATTTATCTTTTATCTGCTCTGTGCTCTTCCAGTAATATTAAAATTAAAACAGTTGGGGGAAAATGGTAATATTTTAAATAAGGATATAAGTACAATAAGACATATGAATAAAATATATCGCCTCTGAGACATTATTTATAAAACTGAAAAATATTTTGGCATTAAATAAAATGCTATTAGACAGTTGCAATAGGAAACAAATTCATCATACAGAAGAAAGAAACAACAGATGTTAGCAGCATTTTGCCACCATTAAATTTGACTTTTGCCACCATAACAGTGACTTTATATAGTAATCAGAATTCTTCCTACTGATTGTTGGGAAACCTTAAGGATAAATTTGCGCCATAAAACATAATATTTTAAATAAATATTTACTAAAAGATATTCATGAAAATAAACTAGGGCTCTATTTTAATTATTTCTGGAATATGCGCTTTAGATAGTTATCGAAATAATATATTATGATTCTAGCAAAAATTCTGTTTTATTTCAATAATTTAAAAAATGACGGTTGTAAAAATAATAAATTTACAATATAAATAATTTCTTGAACTATATAATGAACGAATTTTTAATTTTTTCCACTGTAATTAGACATATTCTTCTGCTACTTGTGTCATCAAGCACATTTTTATTGCGATTAATATCAATCACAGAATCACAGAAAGATAATCACAGAAATATCAAGAAATGAAACTTAAATAATAATAAAACTCTTATCTTCAACAGTATTATTACAATGTTGTGTGTTTAACTTACAATCAAAGGTGATTGTGATAAAGCAAAATATTGGATAAAAAGGATCATAAATTTATAATAATTTGAAGCATAAAAAATAATATTCAAAAAGAAAAAATCGTCGTATTTATTCATGATGCTGTAAATTCAACAGCGTTTTCTTTTTTGCTAATTTTGAAGTAGATAATGCCGAAATGAACATTGAAATAATATATATGAAAATTAATTTTATTTCTTCTTTCATAAAAAAAATTTATAAGAAATCATAATGCTGCTCCTAATAAGTTACTATTTTATCCAATTTTTTCAATCCTATTTAATCCATTTTTTCTGTATTTAAAAAGTCTTTATCCTATTTGATTTATTATTGTCGTATTTTCGGAAGAATAAAGTATCGTAAAAGTAAGTTGAGGCAAAAAATAAAACAGAATATATTGAATATAAAAGGCATGTTGTGCTTTGGCACTCATTTGGGATTTCTAGTAAAATAATAAAATTGTTAATAACGATAGTTTACATTTGACTTACTAAATGATAAATATAAAGAAATAACTATTTAATTAAAACGATACTGTCGGAAAACATATTATAATTAAATTCTAACAAGGTTTTTTTATAAACTGAATATTAAAGACCTAATCAACGATTTGATTTCATCCGGAATTTTGATGGTCATCGTCAATTTTAAATCTAATCCAAGTCATCCAATTTTAAAATTTTTGAAAATTATGATAATACCTGTCATAATAACTAATTCAGATGAAAAATTATAATATAGATGCACTAGCACTTCTTAGATGTTTATTAGGTTTTTATATTAATGGCAACAATACAAATAAAAAGCTTCCAAAAGAGAAAATATTATATACCAAATGAAAAAAAGAGTTAAACGAATGTGTTAAAAGATAATAATATTTAAATTATTCACTACAAGAGTTAAACAAATGTGTTAAATGATAACAATATTTAAATTATCAATTAAATGAGTTAAACAAATGTGTTAAAAGATAACAATATTTAAATTATCCATTAGAAGAGTTAAACAAATGTGTTAAAAGATAACAATATTTAATTTATCCATTAGAAGACTTATTTTTTCAGTTTCTAGTGGCAGAAAAGCTTTCTGGTAATGCAAGAGTAAGATAACTTACAAAATCCGGATCTAAGTACTGAATTCATAAATTTGTGAGCCAACCCCTCTCAATGTAAAACGTCAAAACGCAACTGCGTCTCGACTCTTTTCTTTCGAATATATATTTCTCCCAAACTCCACCTAACTGAATAAAATCGTTTCTCTCGCTCGCTGTTCCATATGCATGTATTCGAAGACATTTCCAATGCCTACATTTTCGTTCCATCTCCTCCCTCCTTTCTTTTAAATTATTTCTTCTTGCCTCTCGCCATGCGTCAGCATCTCGTGTAGTGTTGTTGTTTGCTCGTCTATTTTAGATTTTCTCTCCCTTTTTTTAATATTTCTCCCATCTCTTTTTCTTTCGCATTCAGGCCGGCTTCTTGGCTTTTGCTGTGTGCGTGCCCGCAAGCTGTTGTTCTGATGAATGTATTTGAGAGTTGTAGCTCCTGCTGCTATTTGGAAGGGGATTGAGGGACTTTGCAAAATTGTAATAAATTCGCGACGCTAGTCTCAGATGTCGTCTGTCTTTTTTATAGTTAAACATGACATTTTCTTTAACCTTTCCTTTAAGAAGGCGGAATTTTTTTTTCTATAAAAAGAAACGGTAAAATCATTATTATTATTTCATTCAACCCCTTTGGTAATATTCTATCTCTTTTTTAATCAATTGGTAGATAGTTTTGTTTCCTTTTATAATTCAATCACACCGTTCTTAATGAGTACAGGCTTTTAATGAAGGAAAACCAGAATAGCAACTTCTAAGGTAATTTAAAAGGATTACGTTGTTGTGGTGCGGAATTGCGGAGGTTAGAAGATCATCTCAAATTTCGTTCTTGCAATTTAAGCACACTCTGGAACTTCCCGAAGCATAGGTCTCTAAATATCAGGAGCGACCTATTCTCTAAGAATGTCAACGTGGCGCAGTAATAGTACTCAAATAATTACAAGAATCATTCGACAATAGTCTTCTTTAACTTCAAAACAAACGTCAATCCAAATTAAATTTATGGTATCAGGAATCGAATATTTTTTTTTACTAGGAAAAAAGAGAAAAGAACTTTCCAGTTCCATTGAGTTTTCAGTTATATATAAATATTTCAGGTTTAGTCTATTCGTAATCTATAACGTATGGCTATAATATACAATATGATTTCCAGTTTTATAATGATATACTAATTCATTTCAGCATTTTTTTTATTAAATAGCAAAATATAAGTAACTATGACCATTTACATTGTATCAAATTGCATAAAATGTAAAGTATATAGAAAAACAAATATTAATTGACTTTGCTTTCTCACAATTAGATATTATATTAGATATTATAAAATTCGATATTATAATTAAATTTAGTTCGTTCTTGTCAGAATAGATAAGATTAAAAAGATATTTGAAGAAAAATAACAAAGTAAGTTTTCATTTACCAGCTACAGTAAAATCTAGGCAGAAATGAAAACTCAAATTTTAACTTAAACTTCAAAGGGCACATCTCTATAAAATTTAAATGATGTGCAAAATTCTAATAAATATTAATTTTCAAGTGGCAAGAAAAAAGAAAGCCACAAGTTCCTTTTTAAAAATTTAAACAAGACAAAATATATTTCCTTGGCTATTTTGCTTAAGTAATTTTTTTTTCAACTTTTATCTAATTTTTCAAGCAATATTTCCAGTGTTCAAAATAATGCTCTTAAATCATAGAGGATAATGATTGATTTTCTGGTGAAATTTCAAACTTTCTTCCACTTTTTAATTTCTTAAAAGAATATTCCTGTGAATGTAATTAAAATTATAAGCAGTTAACCAAAAAATTTAGCATGTTCAACTTAAGCACTGAATGCTCATGTTTTAAAGGAAAATAAATTAAAATTATATAAAAAATAGAAAAAATTTAAAATTTCTAAAAAAAATATTCTAAAGAATAAAATATAAACAAGCAATTTACTTTACTGAAATATCTTTTATGTGGTATAAAGTCTTTGAAAGCAATTTGTTCGTGCACATCCTTCATGACAATATATTATTTAAATATAATTTGGACCATGTATTTTATTAACTTTTTCTTCAATGTAAATAAATATTTGCTAACAATATTTGATGACTGCCGGCTTTGTTCATTTTTAATGGCTCAATATAAATTTTTTTTTTAAGAAATGAGAATGAGTTTTTAGCTCAAAAGCAGGAGCTAAAGCAATATTTATTAAGCTTCAAGTGAAAAAATAAATGGATAGGATGCATTTACAATTATTATAAATCTTTGTTTAACTACATTTCTAAGAATAAAAATAAAACTCAACAGTTTTTACTGATACGGTTATTTGAGAACGGAATAAAAACACACACAAAATTTCTATTTTTCGGGGGGGGGGGGGGGGGAACGCATGTTCTTTCTTTCTTCTCCTTATTTTATACGTAATTCAAACTGAATGAATATAAGAAACATGATTCTTAAAAGAACATGCTTCAAATCTTTAAATATGGTGCTTCACTTTTTAAGTACTTCAATAGCATGTACCTTTTGTGAGTTAGATTTCTATAAGTTTTCCAGAATTGGAAAAAAAATTCGAAATCTCGAACAAAGAGTCCTTTGAACGTTTCTAAAACAAACATGATCACTGAAGACTCGTCGTTTACCCCGTTCTAAAGCAATGTGGTGAAACTCCCTCAAGGGAAAAGGAGGGGTGAAACCCTTTGAAAAATCCCGGCCTTACATTACATTTTTTTTAATGTACGAATCACTTCCATATTTCTGCACTGTATTTTCTCTTTGCAGGCCATTGGCTGAGACAGCCAAATCGCAAAATAACAAAAAAACATTAAAAAAAATAAAGGAGAGAGAATCAGAAGAACTCCAGCAGGGGTTTTGTTGGGATAGACCGACCCTTTCCATTCCTTCGATTTCCCCCTCTTTTTTTCTTTTTTTTTCACTCCAACCATCCGCAAGAAGAAATAAAACTGAGTCCAGAAAAGAAAATCACGATCGATAGCTTCGTAGGAAGTATACACAATTTTTTTTCTCCTCCCTTTACTCCTTTAAATTTTGTTTCTTCCTTCTGTTTCATTTTGCTTTTTCATTTTCGAAAGTAAGCAGGGCAGCAAGAGGAAGAGGAAAAGAAAAAAAAGGAAGTATTTGAATTAAAAAGATTAAGCTAGTAGAAAAAGAAGATCTGAAGAAGGAAGAAAATGCGTAAGAGAGAAGAAACTAACTGCACAGAGGAGTCAAGTCATCAGTCAAGACTTGCCTCGCTTGATCACATGGTAGAATTTCTGGACAAAGCAATGCCTTCGAGGAGTAGATGTAGTGTGATTTGCTTGGCATGCTCAACCCCTCACATCCACGTTCCATTATGTTTAAGTCTCTTTGGAAGAAGAACAATGCATAAGAGATTTGATGCTTACTGAAAATTCAGCTCCAGGTCTACCTTTTGTGTAATTAATATTCTATTTTTAAACATAATGTATTCATTCATAAAATGAGGAATCACTGCAATGTGGCTCCATTAGATGAAGCCTTATACAAACTAATTCTAATGAAATTAGACTTGATGCAAATGTCAGATTGCCTTTGATTATGCTGCCAATGGTCGGGAAATATATTGCCGATATAGTCTGTCAGTACTTTATGATATGAATAAGATTTTGAATCTAAATAAAGACACATATAGATACGCATGGAAAAAAGTATGCAGAAAATATAACATGCCCTGCTCTATTTCTTTATTTACTTTTTCAGGAGTAAACATCTTTTGCATCACTTTGAATATACATTCTCGTGTTTTCCTCCCATTATTTAAAATGTAAATTCTTAAAATTTATTTTATTTTTCTTTCTTTTTTAATTTAATTTACTTTTTTTATTAATATTTTACATTCCTTTAAATTTATATATCAAGATCCGTACCTTATCTTTTGATTTTTTTAAAAAATATAACATTTTTACGTTTTTAATTCATGAAAATTTTATTTTAAATATGTTTCTTCATTTCGTACTTCGCATAATTTCAATTATTTAAAATGAACAAATATTGTTCTGTTGTTTCAAATACTTTTATATGATTAACTTTTGTGCTTTTTCTTTTGTATCTTGAAGCATCTTCCTACTGTTTATTAAGCAATTACTTACTCCAGTAAGCCTATGCTATATTTGATGTCACACAAGGAGTCTTCTCACTCTAAAAAAAAATGGCAATATACGAAATAAAACTGAAAAATGATTACATTGAGGCCAAAATTATCTTTTTAATATACCACTTTTCTTGATTATTTCTAGAATTTTAGACAAAGCATTGCTTTCAATTACAGTAGATTTATGTGCCATGATATTTATGTTCCGTTATAGCCGATCTCATCAAGTTATTTAGGGGGAAAAGTACTGTATAAGAAATTTGATGTTTACTGTATATTCTGTTCCAGGAGTTACTACTTTGAAATGAAAAGTCTCATTCATCAAATGCAAGATTGAGAAATCCTTATTATATAATTCCATTATAATGTATTTCATGACTGTACAAACTATCTGTCATTTGCTCAGTTAATGAAGTTCTTTTACAACTGAATTTGAATAAGAAATAATAATAAACGAATAATTATAATCAATTTTAATAATCTATGATATAAATTAAATTGTGCTAATATTTAACACTCTTATTATAGTTTAGGTAGTAAAAAAGATTTTGCTAGTGAGTGGCTCGCATGAAGAATTAAAATAATAATAATATTGAGAGAAAGCGTCGTTTATCTTAGCAATTCTTTCAATTTTAAATGTAACAGATTTGCTCGATTATAATACATTAAAAAGAACATCATTTAATTGTGTATTTTATACAATACACTCCAAAATAAAAGGTTGTTTATTAATTTATTGTATTATGAAACTGTACTTTAACAGCGTTTATAATCACGTAAATATGAGAAACTCATAACATGAAGCAAAACGAGAGCTTAATGAAGCATAGCTGCATTTGAAAAGGTAGAAGTAATGAATTGATTACAATTTCATGCTCAAGCACTGAAAGGGCAAGTAGCTGCTGAAACAAACACAAGCATTCTAACCATTGAGAAACATTTAACCCATTAATCTGTATTTAAGGTCCCCAATGAAATTATAAAATATGAAAAAATTAAATATTATTACTAATTATATAAAATAAGAAAAATATAGGCTATTAAATGTCTGTATTCTAAAGAATGGTGGTACATACAAAGAAATATTAAACAGGAGGAAAATTCAAAATTTGGAACATAATAAATTTACACAATTATTTGTTAAATAATTGAAAATATTTTGATTCTAGAAAAGAATTCGACTATCTTATCATACCATTAGTCTTTTTCATTTAAGATCAATCATGAGTCATAACAATTAATGCTTATGTTTAAATAAGCAAACTTTCTAGAAGTTGCGAGAAATACATATACATTTATAACTTTTCAATGGTTTTTGGCACTTACAAGGAGGAAAATCTGACGGAATGCATCATTAAATATTATAAATTGAACAACTTCCACTTTTTTAAACCGTATTTTCTTTCAGGTATTCCTTTACAAATATGCATAAATATAGTAAATACAGAACTGAAAAAATATCAATAAAGAATTAAGCCATAAAAAGTAGCAACAATTTATTTTTTAGTAATAATTGTTCGGTAGAAATTACTACTCGCAGAATTCTAAAAGATTATAATTATAGTCCCATTTATGAATTTATAAAATCAACAATTCATTTATAAACATAAAAAACCATTTCATTTTGAACATAAATTTTTACCTTCTAATTAATTCGTTAAAAAGTAAACCATTATTATGAATGATGAATCCTTTGTTTTATAACATTGATAATATAAGAATATAAGGAGAGCGTTTGATTTCATAATTAATTTTCATAAATGCATGCTTTCAAGAGTGTTTCCCATGAACAAAAAATAATGTAAATAATAATCTTCGGGAATTAATTCAAGTAATCAGATGGACATCTGAAAATAATTTTTTAATTCTATTTTTAATAATTATTAATAGAACGAATTGTATTAAAAACATGCGATATCAAAATATATTGTTAACAAAAGGAATCACAAGGAAAATAATGTATCTGGGATAATTAAAAATTATTGTATTTTTTCTATAAAACTCATCATTAAAATTACTAAATTAAATTGATTATGATATAAGGAATTCCGTGGAAATTTTTTTAATGAATTGGAAATTAAAATGAATTGTCAATTTTAATTTTAAAATTATCTTTTTCGAATTTAAAATATTCTCTTAATCTTTCAGTTGAAACTCTGGATTACAAGCTAATGCTTTTTATTTTCATTTCGCCAATATATTTGTTAAGCGATTGATAATATTTAAAATTGCAATACTTATCTATCTATTCAAATATAATTTGTTTTCATCCAAAGAGTGAAAAGAGCTCTTAATTTGTAATATAAAATTTAATTGGTAATTTATTTCTAAGAGAAAAACTATTTGAACTGTTTATTGAAATATAAATTCTAAACGATAATTTATTTCAAAGTAAAAAAATCCAGAGGAAATTAAAAAAAAAGACTTTTGATGTTTACGTATTATTTATAGAAAAATATTGTGAAAAAGATAATTTAGTAGATATTGATTCATTATTTTATATTTCTCTACTGAATGTGTTTTTGCATCAAATGAAATATATATAGGTATTGTTTTTGGACAAAATGAGTTGCCAAGGACAAGTTCTATAAGTTGAAGTTTCCAAAATGAAAATAATACGCATAAAAGAATTCCTTAAAGAATTTTTAATCACAATTTTTTAGCCTTAGATATCAATTTTTTCCATTACACATAACACTTCTAATCTCTATCACTACGCAACAGATGTTTTCAATGCTTCTCCAGTATAGTGGGAAAAAAAGACAACTCAAAAAGAAAATGAATATTTAGATTATTATGAGATATAATTTACATCAATCCGTTTAATAATACAAATTAGGCAGAGACAAAAAAAATTATCTTATTTAAATTATCAAATCAAAAAGCTAATTTACCGAAACGAAATGAAAAAAAAATCTTATTTCTTATCCAAAAAATGAAAACAAATAATGGATAAGAATAAAATAAACATATCTCAATTAAATCCTAATTACTGACAATTGATTCCGCAATCCCTGCTAAGCACTCCACGCAAGAAAACAAACTATAAATCTTTTTCCAAATGAAAAACGCAAGCAGCAGTTCTTAAGTCACTTGGACGTAGGAAATGCAATTAAATCCTAAATCGCTTATTTCCACACACGAATAAAAAGAACCACAAGTATAATACCCAACAAAAATTAACCGCTTTTAAAAAACTCTTGCAAGAATTAATCACTGATGATAGAATTTCCCCCTTGAGACACTATACCAGTCATTAAAGTCGCACAAAGAGTTTTAATTAGGGAGTACGACCCTATACTCAGCTACGTCGTTAATTTTAACACCTTTCCCAGCGATATAAATGGATTTCAATAGTGTGCGCCGGAGTGCAGTTCAGCGGCAAGCCGCGATTAACGCTTGTTTTTTTCTCTCACATTCTCCTTTATTTCAATTAGTGCTTCATTTTTTCTTTTTCTTTTTTCACGCGCATGTTTACTCCAGTTTTTTCCGCGTTTACACTCTCCTTCTCTTCTACCTCACGCTAAGATAAAAGTTTACATCGGATGTTTTTTAATATCTTTTATTTTTTTTTTCTCAACTTCCTTAAAGCTAATGCCATTGCTTTTTTTTTTTTTTTTTTTTTTTTACTTCTTCATTTAACGGAAGAACGCTGGAATAATTGAGTTTAAACGGAACATACACACACAAAAAAAAAATTACGTTATATGTTACACAACGACTAAATCGAATTAAGTTTAATACTTTTAAATTCTGAAATGAGTTGAAAACTGTTTTTTCTTAAATAATGTAATAAGCTTAGTTTTGAAACGAACGGCAGAAATAGAAGAAAAAAAATATTTAAAGTCTTTTGCAAACAGGTATAAAAATGATTTTAAAAATAACTTTTAAGCTATAAAATTTTATTACAGCGTGAATTAAAGAATAAAATTAAAGTTGTGATGTTTTTATATCCGTAATAACTTATTTTAATCGAAAGCAATGTTGTCAATTGTTCTCTTTCATTAGTCACTTACATTTTATGAAAAATCTTCTGCATAGGAAAGTATCTGTTTTATAATTCAAATACAGGAAAATTTCTGAATTAATTATTTCATTTATCAATTATTGCGATGTTAGATTTTTTTTAGTTATTACCTTTAATACTTACAACAAAATATATCAGAACATTTGAAATAATTTCCTCGTTTCATTGCCGTTCATTTGATTTTAATTACCAAATCTGAAAATAATGATGCAAATACATAGTGTAGGCTTTCCGACAATTATTTAAGGGTCTTTCGAAAATTAATCACTATAATTAATAATAAAAATAATTTAATGTTTAAACATTTAAATGCTCTTTTATTACTGTTCATTCATTTTAAAAGATCTCATAACTTAGAAAGAATGAAGAACAGTTTTTTAAATTAAAAAAATAATAATAATAATAAGTACTTTTTACAACCAAAGGCTTAAAATAACGTAAAGTTGGGGAAAAAACGTCTTAGAAAGAATAATGCAAATTCAAAGGACCTTTATTCAATTAAACCTTTTTTTATCTTATGCAGTTAAATATAAAAAGACTAAAACACCATTCTTTAAAACCATTTTTATCATTTAGACGAAGAGTTTCGTAAGTAGATTTATCTATATTCATTTTAAACATGTATTTTGTGTCTTGTGGAAATACTGAACATTACTAAAGACCTTTTGAATGTTAAAACTTATTAGTCAAAGGCATTTTCTTCATATAAAAAAACCCAAAAAATATAGCATTTGTGTGGCAGTAAAAAGTGGCGATGGGACACCCCTGTTTTACAGAAGAGGATGGGGGGGGGGGGGGGCTGAATAAAATCATAAGTACTAACGGAGTGTGAGGGTGACATTGAATGTGACGGGAAGTAAAAGGGTATCGACCTAGTTCAACATCTGGAAAGGGGTAAGTTTTTTTAAAAAGTTTTTTTTTTTATCTAAACCTTTTCGTCTGATAAAAACAATTTTATGGTAAGAGACTCCTGCATAAATAAAAATAAAGCAAGATAAGTTGCATATGTTTTATTTTTCAGATATGTCAACTCTTAAATATGAATTTTAGATACAATCTTATTCTATCCGATTTTTATCATATTATTAAACAAGAAAAAAAACTTAGATAACTTTATTTCAAACTTATTTATGAATCATGCAATTTTATGAGGTTTATCTCATTAACAGAGACGGTAATAGCACACACATTAAACAGAAGTACACTATTTGGTTGAAATAGTTTATGTTATAACTAAATTGCAGCATGGACATTATAGATCTATTCATAGGTGACATGGATTTCAGATTTTTCAAAATTGAATTTGTGAGAAATAAAGAAATTTTTCAATAATAATTTAAACTGTGATTAAAAATGTTAAGATTCTAATCGCTAATTACCTGCAATTGTCTGCATTATACCAATGTGACGTTTTGTATGGAGAAAATCATTTATGCACTAGATTATATGAATCGAGATCTGAACTACGATACTGAACTACTATAGAATGAAGAAGTACTCATTAGCGAGTGAACAATTAATACATATCAACGAAACGTGAAAAGTATACAGGCATTTATAATCTAAAGCTTATTTGCATATATAGGAGAACTCTTTTAATCATAGCATCATTGACGCAAAATCTATTGTATAATACTAGATAAATATCTATCTTATAATATCAATCATATAATGATTGTATGAGGATTATCATCTGTGTACCAGCCTGACACAAAACGAGATTTTGATTCACAACCTTCAGATCATAGAAATAGGAGTATTCTAGAGAGTAGTAGTATTCACACCACTGAGAAAATGCTG
>JAPMOR010019775.1:314603-361995 GCA_026543865.1 Argiope aurantia
ACTGACATTCATGTTTGGTAATAAGCAAGAGTGGACATGAAGCTGCCCTGTCAAAATTACTCAATCCCCGTGGATAACACGAGTCTGATAGAGATCAGGTAGCGGCTAATGCTGGGAGGCTTTATGATATGCTCCATGTTACTAATGAATCCACGGTTACGGAAGACCGGGGTATCCAATAGGAGAAATAGGAGGGCGGGTGGACTTACATGATTTTAGTTTGGAAAATCCATTAACTTAATACGCGTGCTCCAAACCGCAAGCCGAAACAAATAATATGCATTAGCTCAGAAAAATTGTAATAGATTCTCGTTACGTCAGCACACCTGAAGTATTAGGATCATTGTTTTGCTTGTTAATGTCAAAAGAAACTTGGAAACTTAGACATCCATAAATAGCAAATGAATTCAATGACGCACAGCAGAAATGGAATAATCTTTGGAAAAGACTCATATGAGATTCATAATAAAATTGATGTGTTAACCTTCTTGTATTCCAAATGCAAATCGAGTGCTTCAATTATAAAAATATGAAAGTAAATTTATTTTTTGCATGTTTTTTGAATATTTTACTGCTTTTACTACTTTATCTTTCGAAATTTGTGGAAAATATACAAGAGTAATATATTTTTGTAAATTTGTTATTCTTGCATTTTTGTCAAATTCGCCCAGAAAAACAAGAATCTCGTTCATGTATTAAACAAATGTTAAAAGCTGAATTGGAAGATGTGGTTTGCGTTTTCTGAAATTTTTGCATAAAATGTGTTGCTATATAAAGTATTCAAAAGGCTCTAAATATAAAATTTATTTTAATTTTTAAAGAACAGTTTTTTTACAAGCATACAACTTTTCATTGTATCTTCCTTTTAATTTTACATTGAAGCTGAATTCTAAAATTTTAAAACATTATTTCGATATTCAGTACATAGAGTGTAATTTAATTGCATAGTTTGCCCTTTTTGTAATATTTAGGCTTCAACTTTTATAACTTTAGGAGGAAAGATAAACAACTTCATCAATAATCGGCTGAAAATGTAGATATTTTTGTCCTGTCTGCGAAAAGGTTGGTATTAAATAGTAAATTCATCTACACAAAAATTGAAATTTCCTTCATTTTGCATTCGAAAATTACCATCTAATCAATAATTATACATTAAAATATTTATTGATTAACAATTTTCGTCAACAGTTAATTACTTCTTGTAGGCGAAGTTTTGTAAATAAAAAAAAGTTTCTGAAACTGTTTTGTCCATTTTTTTTAAGAATTATTTAAATTAACTTTTTAATTATTATAAAAATGGAATTTTATAGTTGATTTTTCACTAACTGTAGTGATTTAGGGTTATGCATTGTATAGATAGTAATGCATTATTTTAAAATTTTCAGAATTTAACAATCGGTTCTATTAATTGCCACCTACATAATTAAATAAAACCAAATAAAAAATATTACAAAAGTTGAAAATAAAATTTTTTTCAAGTATATTCTGTAATATTTATTTCCGTAATATTTGTAATAATGAAATAAAAATTGAAGAGTAGAAAATAATTTTAAAGCATTTAATAAGCAATCTTTTTAGTGGAATAATAAAGGCGTATTCATTAAATTCTATCGTTACCAAATTTATTATTCATACTGTTCTAATAAAATAGATATGTTGTAAATACATTCATTGCATACATCACATTTATTGTGACATTCAAAACTCTGGATGAATCGTTAAAATGGAATGTTCAGTCCTTTTATAATTTGAGAGGTTAACATTGCCCAAATCTTAAATACAAACTAATCCACCCATGGAGAAAATGTATCAATAAATTAGAGAGACTGAAATTGTAAAAAAAATTAATAAAAATAAAATAAAGAAATTTAGATTAATGTTTGTTTGTGTATAACTTTCATACGCCATTTCTTTAAGAAAGTGATATTTTTTTATGAAAATATTGGAGAAATTTATTCACTGTGTTCAAGACTAAATTTTAAAATTAACAAAATCATCTTGAAAATTTATATATTCATAGCACACACATGAATTATATTATTAAATATTCATGACTCATTTTTAGAAATTTCCAATTATTTCTTGAATCAAAGTAAAATAGCCCAATTTTGTAATTGCAGATATGTCACAAATTAACAAAACAATGAATTTGTAATAAATAGGTGTCATAGATTATTATAAGGGTAAAAAATTACGAAGTTCTTGCACATTCATATCAGCGAATAATGATTTTTTATGTAAAAATTTTATAACCCCCAATCCCCCAAAAAGTGAGAGTAATTTTCCATATAAGAAAATCATATATAAATGTCATCAAAAGTAATTATGAATCAGAATTGCTCGATTATTTATAAAAAAATTATTTCTCGATTTCTGTCCAAAATTATTTCTACTGAAAACTTGTCAATATGGATCCTGATTGCATCGTTTTGTTTTTATTTATTTATTGTTTTCTGGCAATTAAAAATTATTATATGAAGAAAATGGCTGGTATTTCAAAAATCTCCTAATTATGTAATTTTTAAAAAAAATATGTTAACAATTATCTCGATAATTTGACTACAAATACACAATTTTAATAATCGTAGTTGCACTGTATGTAAATAAATAGGAAAATTAAAAATGTGTATAAGATTTACTAATTTTAACCGCCTAGTTTATTCAGTTCTGCATCTGTAGTATCCAAATACGCAAGAATAGATAGATAGGTAATCAGTCGATTTAAAATTATGGTCTAACATTTCATGCAGATTTGAAACCTTAAATTAAGACCGCATGAAATTTCGGTACTATATGTCTAATTCCGCCCCTCTATCTCGTTTCATTTGAGTTATCGTGTTCAATCACGAACGTGCGTTAATATAATCGTACCAATATAATTCCAAAAAAGTGTTGGGGCATTAAATCTAACATATCATCAAAACGTCTAAGACATTTTTCAACAATTACAAATATTAATATTATTATTTATTAATATACAAAACTCGAATAATTATAATATTAAAATTTCAAGGAAATTAAAAGATTCACTCTCGTCAGGAAAGCATTAATGAAAATAATAAATGAATTTAACTAAAATATTTATTTATTTATTTAATTTTTTCCATAAAAACTGCGCAAATCTCAAATTCTTAAGCTTATTTATTCTTAAAAACAAAAACTTTTCAATTTTTTCCCTATTCACAGGCAGTGCAAAAGTGACGAAATATTTGCTAATGCTTTTATGTAGCAGTTGCATTACTCTTATCCTCTCTTTTGGATACTAGATGACGATGCCTGATTAGGTCATCCCATATGCTATCCCACAGTGCACTGCGATTGTAATTAGAATGAGAAGTGATGCTGAACTGTGAAGCCGCGCACGTGAATGTCTTGCCTTTGTGTTAGTGTATGTTTAAATGTGTGAATGTGATTATTAAAGAAATGTTTCCAACGACATTCGTCCTGTTGCTTCCTGCACAGATCCTAATAATCTACATACCACCACATTGGCTCCCAACGTGGGGCCCGACGGAAAAGAATTTGTGAGGAAACGAAAGTGATGTCGTCCCGACGATCCCAAGAAAATTTTTTAGCCACCACAGTTATTTATTTTAATACTTGTTTAAATCTTCTAGGTAAAGAAATAAAGCAAAATTTAATCTAAGAATATATATATATATATAATTGCAATGTAAAAGAATCAGGAGCATTAAAGTCAACATATAAAATTTAATTCAGAAGTTGAAATTCAAACATGGAAAAAAAATGTCGGATATTTATTTTTCTGATTAAAAACTAGTCTCCTAATTCTAAAAAAATTAGCAGAAAAAAATGGTGTGTAACAAATAGCAAGCCCTTAGGGTGACTAAAATAATCGAAGTATAAAATTTCTGCTAATAATTGAAACGGAACACACTCTTCATAAAAATCGGTCAGCAGGTAATTACTTAAAAATAGGATGATTGATTGAAAAAATGGAACAATGAACTGTTACAAAGGGGGGGGGGGACAGGGCCCATTAATCTTAGAGCAGACTTTTGTATAGTGCTTTCGTTTATATATATATTTGTATAATTGTTTTGGTAATTTAATAAAATAAAAGAAAAGAAAAGAGCTGAGAATCTACTATTTTCTCATTTTTTTTCCATAGTCATTATTCTTTTTTAATTATTTATTCAGATTTTTACAAAAATATATATGAAATAGACAGAAATACCGTGAAATCTAATCTGTTAATTCTAGAATGTAAAAAAACATTATCTTTGTTGCAAATCCTTTATGCAAATAACTCATCTAAAATTATTTAATTTAGATATTACGACGGAAGGATAATGAAATGAAATAATACACACAGATGTTATGAATGAAAAGTTCAATTATTAAACGCTATAACGGCAATATTTAGTGCTCAAAATAATCGCTTACTCAGAATATTATATATTTTCAGATTATATGTTATTTCTATTAAGTATGTGAATTTAATCGAAAATTAATGGGTAATAACAATTAAACTAAGAAATATTGATTATATACATCTATTCAGAATTAATAATAAATTTTACCACGAAATTATCAGCTTAGGACTATGCGTACGTGCACTGAAATTATTAGTAGCTTTTAATAAAATATAATTTTCCTTTAATTTTATTTTTGTACACTTTATACTTTTTTTATAAAAGATTAGTGGAAAATTAGTTTTTGTTTTATAATTAAATTTTGTTACCGCATTAATAGTCTTTAATGTTTTCAATGGAGAAATAAATATACATTTTTAGGGAGTTAAGAAATTATTAAAATTATTGATTTTGTAAAAGTTATTGACATACCTTTAACACTGAATTTAGTGACGGAAAGATTCAACATGGTTTGCCTCCATTTTATTCTTTTCTATAAAAAAAAGTTCACATATAAGAAATACGTAAATAAAAAAAATACTGACATCATAAGAAATATATGTGATTTTGCAGTGCTAGGAAATGACAAAGACAAATGAATAGCTTAGGTATGATTAAAATAATAAATTTTATAAAATATGATAAAAAGCACTAATTTTAAAGGCAGTATTTTACTTTTTATTGTCATTCAATGATGCCGGAACTTTCAAAATAATAATAATAACAATCGAAGAACTGATTTGTTTAAGCAATGTCACTCATATAGATTTATGAAATTCGTCAATGCAATTTGAAAGAAAAGGACTCCTCATGAAATTACAATTTGAAATGGAAATCAAAAATTTAATTACTTCAATTTTTAGCAAAAGATTGGATATAATTGTTTTATGTTTATATTTTCAGGAATAATTATCACAGAAACTTTTGAAACATAATTTGCAATGTAAGTCCGTAAGTACAAAATAATCACTATCTCATGAATTTTCAAAATTATTTTTATAAATGAAGAAATTTTAACTGCATAGATTTAAGTTTTGACAGAAAATGGATTTCAAATTTCTTTTAAAAAGTGCTTTAAATTCGTCAGAAAAAAATTTAGAGATGCAGAATTTGTCACGTTCAGCATAGGAATAGGATTTTTTTTTTTTTTTTTTCATTTTAGCTACGTACATAGGTAATGTATAATTTCTTTTAAAATAGATAAACACATGTTATTGTTTGCTGATTTCTATATGAAATCTTAATCAATTTGCATTTTAATAAAGAATTATTAAGCAGATTGAGAGAATTCATTTCAAATTTTGAAATAAAAATATCACAAAAAATTAAAGATGGTAAACAATCGAGTATAGTATATAAACCGCAATAATCCATCAAATTAACAAGAATCTTCTTCATTCTGAAAGACTGTTCATGAAAAAAAAAAGAGACAGAGAGTGAGAGAGAAAGAAAAGGTAAGAAATAAAGAGAGTTGATTATTTTTTTATTATTCAATAAGAAGAAAGAATCGTATACAATAAAGATTCTTAAATTATGTTTTTAAAAAATTATGGATCGCGATCCCTAAAGATGATCGGAAACTGATTTAGTCGGACGAGATATCTTTAGATCAGGTACTTAAATCAGGTTTTTCAAATGTAATATGCTAACATAACTAATTTAAAAAAATGTTTGAATAATTTCACTCATATTTCAAACTAAATATATTAAATTAATTTGCTTTCATGTACTATTCTCCAGAAAGATTTACTTTCTTTTTTTATATTCGCATGTATTTGAGGTCTCTTTAGGATGTAGCAGGAAGAACTACATGTGATAGAAGAAAGTTTTTTTTTCCTTCAAATTATTGATATATGAAAATAAAATACACTGACATTTTATACCTTAAAATCGGCGCTAAAAATTGAAAACAACCAGCTTAATGATCAGCCAGCTTGCTTCAGTTAATCAGACATATTTTCTATATCTTATATACATAGAATAATTGTGCGTAAGCTCAGAAATGCTGACATTTATTTCTTTAAATTCTCCTCAAAAATATAAGAAAGTTTTTTTATTCCTAACAACATGTGACAGCAACTTATTTTATGTACTTTTTAAAAAACGTGGATCCAAAAGATTCGTTGCAATTTTAGGCCTTATTACACTCGTAATTTCTTTAGAAATTCTCCTTCTTATACTTAAATGAATGGCGTCAGTATATGTTGTCAATATATCTTTCGATTCATTCTTGAAAGCTGCATTAAATAATAAGAGCATAAAATATAAAAAGATCGAGTTATTCTTTCTATTCAGCTTCTTGTTTCATCACTTGAATCCCTACTAATCAGCACAAAGATAAATATCCTATCAATCACAAATCTGTCCTATGAAAAAAAAGTGGGATACTTTAGCCTTAAAAGCAATGTTACAGCTGGTAAACTGACTCTGTCCTATAATTTACTCCCCTTTCATCTACAACACAAGTGTACTCTGTTCCTCTAATTTTCCTCCTTTATTCTTTAGTCAAGAGGAGAGGAAAGGAAGGGAAAAAAATGACTGGACTCACGACTTATGAAACGTTTATGAACCCAATCAGATTTCTATTACTTAAGTATAAGACAAGAAAAACTACATAATCTAAGATTGATAGTATATTGTGTTCGCTTTTTCAAACGTAGTGAATTAAACTTCCAAGAGCGATGTTTAGAAGGAGAAAAAAAAGTTAGGAACACCTGTGTCTCGCGAAAGATTAACGGCTACAGATTTTAGAAAAAAAAAAAAAAAAAAAAAAAAAAAAGGCTCAAGTGAATTGTGCTCTCTTTTGACGAAATCAATTCTTAGCTCTTTTTTTTTTAGCTAGTACGTAAGATGGAATCAATATGTATTTGTGCGTAAGGCAGCTACAAAGGATGTATAAAGCTTTTTATTATTAGGAGTTTAATGAACACATTGTTACTAGTCATATTACTATTCCGAATAAAAGACTAAAGCATGTTGAGGATATATATTTTATTAATTTTTTTCTCCTATATATACGAACTATAAAAAGGGAAGGTAACATAAAGATAAATAAAATCTGATTCAGCACTTTGATGAATCGCCGTGTTTTAGACCTCCCTGAATCCGTAAATATCTGTCAGTCTATGATCAGGAATGAATGAAATACGAATAAATTTGATGGATGAAGCCTGGCTTGTTCTTTTATAACCAGAACCGTACATCTGTATTAAATGTTTGACTTAATTCATTAGCGGATTAGTTGTCAAACAGTCTAACTATTTATGTGTATATGAAAACTCAAAAAACAGGGTCCAGAAAAGAAATATAATATGTGGTTTTGGCAAATGAATTCTAGATCCATTCCATATTCTGGATTAAATGAACAAAAAGGTTAGCCATTTGTATATTCCGTGTGTACATTCGTGTGAATGCGAACGTAAATGTAATAACTAGAAAATCAAACTCATTTTTCAAAAATTAAAAATTTAAGAAGCTTGATTAAATGAAATCTTCGGTGTCGCCTTGGTATGGAAATTACAGATATTTATTCGATTTTGAACCTAATCTATCTAAAAGAAGGGTATCGAAATGCATAATCTATTACACACTTTGGATTAGATGCATTCCAAATTCTGGATTAAATGGCTCAAAAGGTTAAAAATATGTACATTGAGTGTGTACATTTCGATTGAATGTGAACGTAAACGTAATAACTAAAAAAAATCAAACAAAATTTTCAAAATTGAAAACGTTTGGTTAAGCGAAATTTTTTATTTCGCCTTGAACCCGAAATTGCAGATGTGTTTCAGATTTTGGATCCAATTGTTCGAAAGAAAGAGATCGATTGGTTTAAAATGCACATTCCATTCTCTCCGCAAAACGACGAATGTAATACTTGTTATGATTGGGAAATACGCAATAAAATCTCTCTCTAGAAAGCTTAATTCTTTTTAGGTGGATTCAATTTAAAACTTTTTTTAAAAAATCAGACGATTTGTATTCACAAAAATGTTTTAGTCGAGCAATTTAGAGATCGGTTATAACAAGTAAAAGAATTAAAAAATTTCTAAAATGACTTAGGCTCAATATATAAATAACAAGATTTTTCAAGAATAGTGAAGTTACAGGGAAATACGTAGTACGAATAAATTATAATAAAAAATTGATACATAACTAAAGCTCATTTCATGATGTGTCGTATTATGCAAGTTCATCTTCTTAGCAAGTAATAAAAACAAGAAATAAATTTGTGGCATAAAATTATAATATACATTTTAAAAAACAATTTTTTTTTATATGAGTCGATTTAGAATAATCGGAAAACAGAAATTTATTGATTGTTTAAGATTAAACTAAATTATAATTTAAAAAATTATCGGATTAATTAATAACAGATTCTAGCAATTGTATTATTAGTATTGTTTCTTATACATTATACATTATATAATACATATTTGCATTATCAGATGTAGATTATATTGTAAACAGAAATAATTTTATTATTACTTCAGTTGACAATATAAATTTTAAAATATAAATTAATTAATCAGATAATATTTTATTAAGTAATAGCCTGTCGAATTTTCATAAATTTCTTCAATAAAATCGATTTATTTGTCTATATTTTTAGAATAATTTCGTTCTTTAATTATCATCAATAATTTTCGTGATTTTAATTCTAACAATTAAAGATTGAACGAACTTAATTCCGGAAAATGTGTTAAATCAAAGTTTATTTTCATCAAGTTTACTATAAAATAATTGTCGAATTTCCGCTCGAAATTCAGGATTCATTATCGCATTCAAGTCATTCGCTTTATTTCTGTAATTAAAAAAAAATACTAAAAATATAATTAAAAATTCCACAATATCACGATTTTTGTAGATTTTTTCCATAATTGATCCCCAAGCTCCGTAAGCTGGTAATTAATTAATAAATCATCTTCACATTTGGAATAAGTGCAGTAAATCTATGTCTTTTAAACAATGAGTTTCCTCTTCACTTGGGAGAAACAAAGAAAAATTCTCAACACGGTGCTCCACTTAATTAGACTTATGGCTCTAATTTTTTACAAGCATTTCGCCCAGCTTGCGAGTCACGCACACCCCTATGATAAGGCGTATTTATCTTAACTCGAAGAAAACTTTCTCTTCAGGGAAAGGAAATTTCTGATGCATAGTAATTGAATTTTGGAAGTGTAATTGTTTTTTTTTTCTAATAAATATGCTGAAATTATTAAAATATTGTTTAAAAAAGACTTTTTCCTATTATTATGAAACTTTATTATCATTATTTTCAAAGTCAACGCGCTCTTTCGAGACAATAATGTTTGTTTTTATTCAAGTCAAGCCTGTAGGTATAGGGATATTTTCCTGGTCTCTTCCTTTCTCTCATGCATTTCATAATGTATAAAGATTAATAAAAAATACTCCGAAAGATAATGAAGGTGATGATAGAATTTCTCATGTAGAAAATATGAAGGAAGCATTTTGAAGCGTTTTTCGTTTGTCTACAGGGTTAGCATACATGAATGAAACATTTATATTTAATATCCAAAAATATATAAAAAAGCATCTGAATATTTTTAAGTTACAAATGTTCAATGTGTGTCTTCGATGATCCATGTCTGATTTCCTTTCGTAACACGACAAACATCTAATCTGTAGTAAAATCGGTTCCACACATTTTGAAATATTAAACTGCCAATGGAGTTTAAAGCAGCATTGACGCGTTCTTTGAGTTTATTGATTGTTTTCAGGAATGGAGGCTTATAAACAAGGTCTTTGGGACATTAGGTTAGATTTCGCGATCTTGATGGCAATGTGATGAAGGGTAAATTAGTGTTACATGCAAGTCCAGTCCAGCTTATTGGGAATTCCTAATTTAGGCATGCAATGACCCTCCAAAGTCCAACGGAATGGGTTTACATCTCGTTAAAAGATTAAATTCGTATTATTCTTACGTAATTACGGAAATAATCATATTTCAATGAGTTCAAATTATTGATACTTGTTTATCTATATTAAAAACAAAATTTGGTATGATTTTCTTCATTTTCATTGAATAGAAGACGTTGAAAATTGTTTGAAAAGAGTCCTTTTGTGGAATTATTCCTTTTATTTATCTATTATTTCATGGAATTAATTAATCATTTGTTGCATTTGTTTTTATTTCATTGTGCCAAACATTTTTTTTCCCAGGAATCGAACGCCAAGAAATCCGCCTAAATTTATTTTTCATAAAAATTAGATTATTTTAGAAAGTTCATTAACGATTAATTTAGAAAGATCAACTAAAGCCAATTGAAGACCTGTTGAATTAACGTGAAGGGAATAAATAAAAATATATCTTTGCTTTGTATCAGGAAATAGCTTTGACTATAACACAAGCAGATTATTATATTGTAATTGACATCAGGAATAAAGCATTTCAGTAATTCAAACTTTTAAAAAAAATTCGGCTTTAAAAAAATTTTTTATATAATGATATCCTTAAGGCACGCTCATAACGATTTTCATGAAAATGATTTATGGCAACATTTAGTTTTCTGTATAAGCAGAATCTGACCGAAAAATAGTGAATTTTGACACTGCTAAAGTTTCATCAATATATGCTCATCAATGAATACTATGATATATAAATTAGGAAAATCTTTTATTTATCCATTTTCTCTGCAAATTCTATATAAATTAAGAAAATGTTTTATTAACCTATTTTCTCTGCAAATTCTATGTAAATTAGGAAATTGTTTTATTTGCAATTACTTTCTCTGCAAATTCTATACAAATGAGAAAAATGTTTTATTAATTTACTTTCTCTGAAAATTCTATGTAAATTAGGAAAATGCTTTATTAATCTACTTTCTATATAAATTAGGAAAATGTTTTATTAATCTACTTTCTCTGCAAATTCTATGTAAATTAGGAAACTGTTTTATTAATCTACTTTCGCTGCAAATTCTATACAAATACAGAAAATATTTTATTAAACCACTTTCTTTGAAAATTCTATTAATTTTTATAAAAAATCCCTTCTTCCTTCCAATTAAGAACGTTTGCATGCTAATAATATTTAATAAATTTTTTTACCAATGGAAGACTCCTTTTTTTCGAAAATGTATCAACTGCACTTATGTAGAAAAGTCTCTATTACTAGGGAGGAAAAAAATGCAGCCATTTAAAACCATGTCTGTAACATCTTTTTGAAATTAGGTTCTTTAATCATTCTTTTGAAAATATAATTTAATTCATAAAATTAAGAATCTACATTCGATCAAATCTTACAATAAAAATTTATATTAAAATTCATATTAAGAAACTGAAAAAAAAAATACAAGCATCATTTTGAAGAAGTTTCTTCTCCCTTTCTTTTTCAAAATTATCATATATCTTTTCACGCATTTTTTTTATCTTTTATAAAAGAATCGGCAAATAAAAGAGATGTTTTCATCTCAATGGGAGTTTTTTGAAGAGAAATTTTAATACAACAAAATGAATGTCCTCTAATGCATCTTGGTGAAGTAAATTTTTTTTAATGGAAATAGTAATAAAGTTAATACAACGAAAATTATGCTTGTTTCAGTGCTTCAAAAATGGTCCAATTGCAATTTGAGATATCACTGAAATATCCAAAGCAGAGTTTGGGTCGTTATGGAAGAAAGAAAACTTTACCATCCGCTTAAATCACATGACAAATGTAACTGCGCCTGGTTTTATGCTGTGATGAATTATATAATTTTCATATAATATATGTGATATTCATATAATTTTCCCTATATCATATAATTCATATATAATTTTCATATAATTTATTATATAACTCATATAATATATATAATATTCAGATAATTTTCAGGCATATAACTTTCTCTATATCATATATTTCATATATAATTATCATATAATTCATATGATATAATTTTCGAATCATGTTTGTTATCAATATCATCTATATAATTCATGTAATTTTCATATATTTTTATCATATAATTTTTCCAATTGCTGAATGAGCGCTGTATTCCAAAATTAAAGTATCGCATTACTACCACAAGAATATAGGAATTGCTTGTATATCTCTATTTTTAAGTTATTGATTTTTGTTTTCAGTGCCTTTAAAACGAAAGCTAAACATGAAAACAAAAATACAAAGTTCTTGATTTTTTTTAACTCTAAAAATATTTCATTTACGGACAACCCCCCGATCACAGCAAAAGAATTTAAGGGATCTATTTTTGTATGCATGGCTAGGCCTAAAAAGTCGTAGCTGATTGGAAGTTGCTATGGAAACCGTGAGCGCAACACAGCGATTCAATTCATGGGCAGAGCTCACATGATGTGAAATATTTCACGAACAGGAATCGTGAAACGAGGCGAAGTCTTAGAAAAAGTATAATTTTCCATGCTTCTTCGAGGGCTGGCTTTATGGCATTTGAATTGCAGAAACGTGCTGATTCGATACAAAGTAATTAAGTTTTCTTCGCTATATCTGCCACGATAATATTTCATCTTGCTTAAGAAATCTGAGTGGGGAGTTATGGAACAAATCTCAGACCCCATTTTCTTACTTTTGATAATAATATGCACAGAGCCCGTTAAATTCTTTACGTGTTTCGAAAGAAACTTTAAAAATGAATGCTTTGAATTATTTCCTTCGCTTACGTATTAGTGATGCATAAGTTCTGAAACATATTCCAGAATTTATCGCAAGAAATTAATCGGGGTTTTTTTTTTCAGAAGGAATTTTTTTTATAAATATTCTTTTTTTTTTCACTTCAGATGTGAACGAAATATGGTTGTTTCATCCACAGCTGTAGGTATAAGCCTAATTTTTGCCAACTTTCTATAACAAAATCTTTTGCAATCAAACGTTTTCTTCATATTCTTCACATAAAATAGAAGATTTTTTCAATACGATTATAAGAAGCAATTCAAAACAAAATTTTAAATGCTCCTTTTCTTTTATTTTTCTTGGAAAAACAACTAAAGAAATAAAATAACAACGAAACAATTCAAATTAAAAACTTTGTAATCAACCGAAGTAGAATATTTTGATCTCTTTACAACTTCGACTATTGCAATGAATTCATAATTATGTGAAATATATAAAAGATCTATGATTCTATGTTCAATGTTAACGCTTAAAAAGCATGCAATTGAAAAAAAATTTTCTCTTCGTAATGGTATAAAAGTACCTGAAAGCATTGAAATAAAGAGTCTCAAAGTTTCAATTCTTTTTTTACTACTACCTCTCCTTTTTTTTTTTTTTCCGAAAAGTCATTTGCTTTTCATTTAAATTTTGTCAATTAAAACACATTGTCATTCAGCAGAACTGTAATATACTTGCAATAAAAAAAGTACTATTCAATAATTAGAAAATATATTGCACGAATAATCAGAAAATCATCACTGAAAACCCCATAGTTTTGAAATCTGATTTTAATATAATTTCAAGCGTATGCAAGCATTCAAATTCTGATCCATATTAAACAAATTATGCATCTGTGATTTTCTTTAAAATCAATTATTAAAAAAAATGGAGTATTGCAAAATTTACTAAAATATCTAAACAATTTTTATACTAATCATGAATTTATAAAAATATTTTAGGTTATATTATAATTCCAAATATAACAGACAGAGTTTTAAAGCTCCAACTTATAATCAAAAATTAACTTTTAACAGACAATTTCAAAATTTTTTTATCTCACTAGAAACATTGGTTAGTTAAGAAAATAATTTTCATGTAATTATGATGATTGACTACAATAATGATTTTAAAATTTCTTTAGCATTCAAGTTTAAATACGTCAAAATGTATCTTGATTATTTGGCAAGAAATAGCTATTCATAGACAAATAATAAATCTTACAATGCTCTTGCATTAATTTTAAATCTAACTGCGAAACATAAACAAAATAAAACGATTTTAAATTTTTAAAATTTATCCTTAAATTTTTATTTGCGTAAGAAAAAAGAACTGCGTTGTTTTTATTCTTCAATATAAGTAAAATAATAGTAATATAACCTTTTGTAGTTAAAAAACAATAAACAAAACACGGGTCATAAATTTAGATAAAACTGTATGAAAATGTATAAAATTGTCCAAAATTATTTTTTATTAAGAACATTAAACTCAGATGAATTATTTTAACAAAACTTCTTTGATTTTCTGAGTTTAAATATAATTGTTGTTAAAAGACTACTATTTTAAAAATTGAGGAATAAATTTAACATTTTTTAAAAGCCAAAAACTGAAAATATAAACTGTATTCCAGAAGTTTATAAAATTTATTAAAATTAAAATTTTTCAAAGAGGAATTTACTGATTATTATTATTAAAATTTTTCAAAGAGGATTTTTATTTAACCCAATAACAACGAGATACATTCTTTCATTATTTATCAAGATATATACTATCCTTTCACTATCACAAATGTAATTGTTGACAAAAGCCTATTATTTTAAAAATTGGGGAATGAATTTAATATTTTTTCAAAGAGCAAAATCTGAAAAAATAAACTATAATCAAAAATTTTTATAAAATTAATTGTAAATTAAAATTTTTTTAAGGTATTAAGATTATTTTACAAAATTTTTATTTAATTCAATAACATTGAAAAATACATTCTTTCATTATTTATCAAGATATATACTATTATTTCACTATTGCAGTAGAATTTATTAAAATATACTTTAGAAACACAGGTAAAGAATATAAATAATTAAATAGATTTTTATCAGTGGATAAACTGAAAAAAAGAGGGGATGAAAAAAGCTTCCATCATCATCATTTCATGTGATCAAACTTTGAAGGCATCATTAACGATTCCTATATAAGTATAATTTCTTTAAGTGGCGCATAAAAACTTTGCGTCTATAGAAATGCTATTAAAGAAACGTGCTATTGGACTTGTCAATGTTCTTAACATGGGTGTGAAACAGAATGTCAATTTAGCTAACTAACTGTAGAAAGAATAATATCAATAAGTTTTTTTTATAATCAAGCCTTGAAGCAACTATTTAGAATTTCTATATAAGTAATAGTTTCTTTAAAAGGCACTTAAAAGATTTCAAAATTGCCAATTCAAGCAATAGAATCGGGGAAGAAAATGATTTATGAAAGTTTTATATTCATCGGTTCAATAATTGCAACGAAATTTCAAATCGGCTATAATTTCGGCAGCGAACTAAATGGGTGGCATTAGCACTTGCAATCAAAGAACTATTCCGAATGAATAAGAAAGTAATTAATCTTTTCTTCTGAAAAACCGTTTAGAATGTTTCCTCTAGCTAATCGTAAAAAAGCAGTTACATTCTCTCCATGTCTCCACTAATCCTGCTGACTTTTCAAACAGAACCATTTCTCAGAACTTGTCCTCCGTGGACACCTGGTTTCGGAGAAAAGAGTTGCGAAACAGGAGTTGGGAAGGTAAGTAAAACATGAAAAATGAGAGAAAAAAGCAAATATAACTGTGGAATCGTCGATGACAAAGGCAGCTTTTTAATGACCCGCTACTTTTAACTCTTGCAAACAGGCGTGTATGTGTGACAGCAATCCAGAGATTCAGCTGCTGTGTTCAAATTAAAGAATGAGATATATTGCTGCGCTGATGGTGTAGCTCAACCCATTTTGGTCACGAAGATTTCTACTTTTTCATATTAATGTTAACTTTCACACGAAGTACTTCAAGTAGCGTGCCTTTTTTGTCTCCTTCCGTTTGATCAAGGTTTCAGGTTAGGACAGACTTTGAGCATGTTTACTAAATATGTCAAGAATGGTTTCATAAACACACAATTATTGAAGATTAAGCATATATTAAATGGAATGTTGTAGTTCATCAGCACGGAACTTGGTCGCACAAAAGTGAACAATAAATCTGTCACGAAATAAAATAATCTACATGTTTAACAATCCAATACCAACAACATCTATTTGAATGAATTTGCATTTCTCAAAATCACGTTAGTCAATTTGATCAATATTTTATATTATAAGGAAGATTTTTTTAAAAAAAATCTTAGCTATTAACGCATATATTTTGCGCACATTTTATGATTTTTTTTAGAATTATGGAATACAAGGCCCCAAACCTGAATTTATTATAATAGTAAATCCACATCCAATTAATCAATACATATCCAATTAAACTGTTCAACTATAGTTTGTAAAGATATAATAGCCAATGTCAAGACAGGCTAAAGTTTGATAGAACTGAAGTTTTGAATAAAGAAATCAAATCATAAAATATTAAAATTCAGTTCCCAGATATGTGATAATATATATGTTATATTAGCGTTATAGTTTTCTTCAACGCATTATCAAATTTAAGGCTTTTTTTTGTCAAATTTTCAAAAAGCTATTTGTTTATTTAATCACCTTTTGAATAAATCAGAGACTCAATAAGATTTTTTTAGCATCTGTTTTTCTCTTTTTCGTGCATCACAGTTTCATTTCCCTTTTATACGGCATTCTTGGTTATGCAAATAAAGATTCTGTTTTGAAAATTTGTTTTTAAAATGTCACAACGGAATTTGTACAAAAATAGCATTAGAATTAAAAAATAGCATAAAAATCACACTTATACAATTCAGAATTCCGCTTTGATATATTAAAGATTTAAATTTAAATTTTAAAAACAATTAAGCATAAACTCCCTGAAAGAAAAAATAGTACAAGTGTTTTTCACAATTTCAAATTCTATACTCCTTTTATTCCTTCTAATTTATTAAAAAAAAAGCTGAAGCCAAAATATGCCATTATTAAAATAATCTCAACTGAATTATAAGCAGTAATATTCATCTCTAAAGTAAAAGAAATTATCAGTTTTTATTTCAGATTAAGAGAATTTAATCATTTTTTTAATTTCAACTTTTCATGTAAATTATTTTTATAAAAACTGATTTATTTTAAAGTAAATATAAGTTTAATCTTTTTAATTTAATGAACTATTTTTTCAGAATCTCTAGAAAGTCTATAAATGGGAAGCCACTATTTTTAAATAGCTGTCAGTAAGTGATTTATATGGAAATTTAATTCAGTGTTTCATCAATTATACATTTCTTATAGAAGTCATGATTGAAAAGATAATACATTGAATGCTTCACCACACTTAAATCAGATTCCTGTCACTTTATTAGTGCTTTCTTGTCAAGTCAACGTTTAGCTCAGCGGAATTACGTCCCCCTCTCCGTTTAGAAAATATACAAGGATAATTTAGGGATGGATCTCATACTTGTGAACAGAGGTCAGATCTCAAAGATTATCCTCCATATGATAATTTCCTCTTCGAAATTCTACGCTTACCAGTAAGGTGTGAGAGGTCCGCCAAATTTAACGCTGATGAACCAGTGACTTTCATATCTCCAAGTCGATATATTGCAATTTGTCCACTACTGTTTCCATCAAGTGAAAATTACAACAAAGAATCTCATATTAAAGAGAACATAATATGTTGATGGAAAATATACAGTATGATTCTATGAATGCTTCTATGTCTGCCTATCAGCCAGAATTTCTACATTTATGTCCAAATATCTATTTTTGAACAGTAAAAATATTAATAACGACACTAAAAATTAAGTTGGCACATTTAAATTACTTTCAATTACACTTTCTTATCAGAATTTTAATATCTTCTAGTCAATTATTATCTTATCAGCTCTTGATCATACTGGACCACTTTTATATTTTGTAGGAAGATGCATTCTAAAACAGAAAAGAAAGAAGAAAAAGAATGGGGAGGGGGATTGGCATACATAAACATGCATTTATATCTAGAGCACGATAAATCGACCAACTACCTACAAGACATTTGCTAACAATATAGCTAAATATGATCCTACAATATCAACAATAAAATGGAAGAGGTAAAATATTTCCAAACACGACCAAAAAGTAAGTCTGGCAAAGAAATTTAAGGGCATCTTTCAATAATCACCCGTATAACCTGCTTCCTTTATTTTTGACTAAGAATAAAGGAACAAAACGGTTCTCTCCGGTTAATATCTTCAGAAACAAAGTGGAGAAAAAAACCTCATTGTCTTTAACTTATCTTCCCGAAAACAAGGGGGAAGGGAAGATAAGGAAATAATAACAGAAAAAAATTATATTAAAAAATACTGCTAACGATAGGAAGAAGGAGGCAAGGAGGGGGGTGGGGTGAGGCGGAGGCATGCCTATCAATGGAACATTCAGACATTTCAGAAGGAAGAGGAACCGGACTAATTAATGACCAGCCGTGTACCCTCCAGCGGTTTCGTTAATTACAGCGCTCGGCTGCCGACAGACTTAGTAATAAAATTAATGCGTAGCGAGACCACATGTGGGTCAAGTTGATGCTCTTTTTGCCAGCCATGGACGGCTAATGAGTTCGGAGTGTCGGAGGCCAAAGCGGCAAAAAGGAAAAGAAAAAAAAAAGATCTTGAGATCTGTAGGAGTGTTGCGAAGAGAAGTGCTGGCATGCAGAACTTCGAAAGACAAAAGAAATAAGTTTTGGGTTTGGCTATGTTTAACACCTTGTAGAGCTATCTTTGGAATTGATTAATGCGCCTGGAGAAGTTGGAAGAGATGAATGTCTTTGAAGAGAAAAAATTAAAGGTGTTAAAAAGGTAAAAATTAAAGCGGTTTACTGAAGGCATGTTATAAAATTTCAAAATGACCAAGATTCATTAGGAACTGGAAATCATAGAAATAAATCAATGAAAGTTTCGAAATTATTAGAATGGCTGAGCGTACTTCATGGAGATGGAAGGCGTAGATTGCAGCTAAGAATTAGATTTTCGAATTTGATTGATTCTTCAGAGAGTAATTAAAACAGACTACTATTCCAAATCTAAGTTTATACCACTTTATTTAAAAATAATTTAGAAAAACTAAATATTTAAAATGACGATTACATGAAACCAAAGAATTGGTATTTGGCCATGCACTCTTTTATAACTACGTTATGTTGATTGATTTCAATTTGGTACTAATAATATTTCATGAGTTCCCACAGAAAGATCCTCCAGATTCGATGGCATGAGAGAAATGTATTATTAATAATTTATATAATAATAATTCTAAGCATGTACACACTTTGAGAATAGCTTATCACATCATTTCTATAAAAAATATACGAAATGGATCACACTTTTTGAGATACTTTATATTAAGTGATAAATGTTTTTCATAAAAATTCATCCAACATGTATAATTTCAATTTATCCGCGTTCTTAATTCACTGTAACTTCAGCTGCTTCAGCTACCGGGCTGTTATATTCTCACGTTGTCTAACAAACGCCGAAATCAAAATGCTATATCGGCAAAATTCACTTCTGACGCTATGTTAGTACCGACTGATTTCGCACGATTTTCTGCTTTCTTCCTCCATCTTCAGATTACGCCTGTACTTGATTATCATTTCAACAAAGAATTAATTAAAGATTAGCCCTGACACCGAAATGATATATACTAAGAATGATCACATATATAAATAATTTTTATTTCAAAAGTAGCTCTGAATTTTTATTTAATAGAATTATAAGCAAGAAAAATTTAAGCTCTTATTCTGTTGTAATTAAAGGTTTTCATCAAATTTTCAAAATTACGTTGGGATATATAAATATAAATAATCAAAAACAAATGAATATAAGAATACAACTTCTAATAATTCAAAAATTAGAAGAAACGTGATTTTTATTTAGGAGATTAAAATTATTTCATTTCGAAATTGAAATAAATTATTTTGTTTTTCTTAAATGAGATTTACTGTACCTGCCACAATGCAAAATGCTAAAAATGCTTTTTTTTAAAAAATTTATGTATATATTGTGAGTTTAAGGACTGGAATATATTTAGACGAAAGAGGAAGTTTAAAAAAATCATAACAAAATGTTGAAAAATCCTTTTAACAGGATTAATATATACAGAGAATTTTTGTTAATAATTGTAAGCTTGAAATTATAATGATTAATTTTTTATGATTTTCAGACAAGCATGATTCATTCATAATTTGAGACTTTTATTTTGATAACACAAAATTGAATAAAATGTTATTAAATAATTATTAAAAATCGTTAAATCATCATTACATAATGACTGCAGAAAAATCCATTAAAATCTCTTAAATCGCCATAAGAAAAAGTTTAAATAAAAGAAACAGATCAAATAATTATGAAGTTATAAGCCTTTAGTGTTTTTCAATTAGTGTATAGCTTAAAATTATGTCGAATAATTTACAAGCAATGAAATAAGGCCAAATATCTATTAAATTCTATCATGTCATTTTTATTTGAAAGAAATTTTGAAAAAAGAAATACAATTTTGAGAAAAGCATGTGTTTCCTTATTGTCCAAATATAGAATATAAAGCATATTTTGTAAGATTTTATTTTCTGGGTTATTAATATACATTTGCATAGATTGGTATTAAAACGTGCTTTCCTTTTGATAAAATTAAACACTGGCTCTTGCAAAATCGAAAGAAATGGCCATATTAATTAATATATTTACATTCGAATTTTGAGAGGATAACTGATTATTAGATCATGTTAAATGATCTGGAATATAAAACAAACTGCTAAATTATATCTACAAAACTGCCCTGCATTTCGAACTTACGATTTAAAAAACTGAGTATCATTTAAAAGTTATTAATTAAAGGAAAACAATAAATTTCCTGAGACAAGTTCAAATCGAAAACAAGATTTATTTTTTCCCAGGTGTGAGCAGAAGTATATGCTTCTGGAATTACGACTTTCCACCTGTTTTATTTTCTTTTTCCAATTATTTCATACTTTTTTTTCCTGTTTTTCCTACCTTGTAAATTCAACACGCAACTCCTCTAGAGCAAAAGTGGACAACGCCAGAAGACTGTGAATGCCGTCCAGATATAGTAGTGCTACAGATAGGGTGGGAAATAAATTATAATCTTGCGAGTGGCGAGCCCCTATTCACTCAATGTGAGCGTTGAGGATCTTCTTGCGCTGATTAATGAAAGTCATTAATCACCCGGAGAGACCGAGGAGTGACTCATTCCTTTCTTCCTGCAAAACAACTTTCTTTACTCCCTTTAAATATTCATAACTCCTGCGAAAAAAGGGGAGACTTGTTTTTCGTCTTTATGGAGTGGTTTCTTGCTCCCAGCCAGTCCCGGTCTTCTTCTTACAAGGCACAATTATTCTTTTTTTTTTTTTTTTTTCTTTTTTCTTTTTTTCCTCGTTTTTTTTTTTTTTTTTTTTCTTTTTTTTTTTTTTTTGTTGCTCTTCTCTTTTAACATTAACCACTAGTGGTCGAAATGGGTCGTAGTGAACTTCTTGCCACGGTCCCAGCGCAACAGAATAGAAATGATGAACTAACCTCGCAGCTCAAAATCGATGGCTCTAGCCCTTTCGGGTGCACGTTGCCTACATTTACATGTGATTAAATATTCCGTTTTCAAACCACACCCAAAAAAAGATACGAGCTTTTACACACACATACATACTACGCTGCAAGACCGTGATTGTGTTTAGCCACGAGGGCGTGCAAAGTCATTGTGGATGCAAAGGAGGGGAGCATGTCGACCACAAGCATAAACTATTGTCATGTAGGTCGTGATTTGAAGTCAGGCAAATCAGAAGCAATGAGTTGAGCATTACATTTCTTAAGACATTATTTATCTCATATTATATTTTTCAAACTTCTTTTCCAATGAGGATGGCTTGCAATGTAGCCGGCTTCATGATTAAATTTTTTGAACTACAGAAGAAACATTTTTGAATGACATGTTGGCATAAGAAATCTCCCTAAAAATCAATACATCTGTGCTCTTTCCATGTTGTTAATTGAGAAATTAGTTAAAGTGGTTCGAAGTTCATTCGTGAATAGTATTTTGCTATTAAAAATGTTTTTAGAAAACATTGGCATATAAATTAAAATTCTGCACGTTAATTATTGAAATATATTCAATAGTACTTTTATGTTATATTAAATAATTCGTTCAAAGGCTGAAATACACAACTTATGATATTATATTAGTTATATTATTTTTTTCTTATTATTATTTTATATATTCTACATATTATATTGCTTTTTTTTTCTCAGACATATAAATAAGAATTAAAGAAAGACGACAAAGTTTAACATTAACTATAAAAACTTTCTACATTTCTTAAAACTTTAGTCATTTCACGTTTTTAAATGGTCATAAATTATTTTTTAATGTCCGAAATTTCCTGGTTATTTTTGTGCTACATAAAAAAGTATATTAAGAACTTAAATTTTCAAACTAAGAGAATTTTATTCAGAAATTCGAAGTTAAGAATATGAAATATATTTTGAAATAATTATTAAATAATGCCTACCTTCTTCTTAATACAAATCACAAATTCTGAATTACTTTATTTATTTTGCAAATCATCGCATTCAGAATTTTCTTACTTTTGTCAAGTATCATGCACCACTTTAGAAGCATAAATACAATAAAATTATATTTAGGCTCAATTTACTTCTGTAGCATTAGCTTAAAAATCTTTGTCTCTTAACTTTCAAAAGCTTCTAGCTAAATAAAAGAGCCTTTGGAGGATTCTTTTACTATTTTACACTGATCAAAGACATTTCAGAGTTTAGCCTTTTCCTAAGCTTGCATTTAAGTAGCAAATCTCAGTTCCAGGTTTCTATAAATGCCTTTATTAAATTTATTTCTACCATAAAAGGAATTCCGGAAGGTAATTTTGGTTATAGCATAAAGTAAATGGAATAGAATAGTCACAAGGAAGCAAGACTTGTATGTTTAAAAGCACAAAAAGAAGCATTTGAAAAATTATTGAAGATAATTTTCTATTCAAGGATTGGGAGGGAAAAAAAAACGTTACTCGTTGGAGAAAACTTTTAGATTTTTATACACAGGTCATTTGAAAGACAAAACTTTAAACTTATTTTGAATAAACTGCAATACAGTTGTACTTCAATCACATTCATATTTTTATGGGAAATCAAAACTCTCGGCATTCAATTACTGATAAGGAAGTGCTGATTTTTTTTTTTTTTTTTTTTTTTTTTTTTTTTTTGCGATAAAGATTACAGCCTAATTTTTAGTATTACATTTTCTTTCTTTCTTTTCACTATAAAAAAGAAACCGAATAAGTAAATAAAAGATATGATATGTATATTTGCGTTAAATCTCATCAACTATTTTAACCCTTTACACATTTTCTAGTCATGAATAGTTTTTCCACATTAAAATATTTTTTGGGTTGAGATTGGCTTCATTTAACTTATTAGATTGATTCATTTAACTTATTAGATCGATTGAATTCGATTAATTAATAAACAATTAATTCGATTAATTAAGTAACAAATCGGGGCACACCATTTTGTGTCAGATAAGGAACTGAAGTATCTAAGTTTTTGTCTTATTGAAAAATGTGTTAGAACTTATGCCAACCTACATAACTTCATATAAAAATTAAGGAATTTGGTGGGAAGCATAGTTCCCATGGCCCTAGAAAGGCTTAAAACAAAACAATGTTTCAAAAAAGTAATTGTATAATGTATGTATAACTAAGATATTTTCACAAAAAGGATTCAATTATGCTTATAAATTAGATCGATCACCTAACATCATTTTTATGGTATCAGAATTACCAAGATTTCAACAAAATTTAAATAAATATTATTATTTATTTTTCTTAAAGAAGAATATTTGTCTTGCTGAAGCTTCTAATAAAGTAATTAATACATTAGCATTTCTTAGGTACGCGCTTAATAAATTTTATACAAAATTAAAAACATTTAAAAAAAATAAAATAATTATCTAAGGGGCATATTATTAAAAGTAAAATTTTAATTTCTATTAATATACTTAATAAAGTTAATCAAACATAATGAAAAGATAAATAAATATAAATAACATAAATAAAGGGAAATAAAATAATGAAGTCAGTTCATGGTCATCTAATAAACTTGAAATGCGACTTGCCAATTGAATTTCGCAGTCCTATATATATCGTGAATCTGACGTCACACCTACTGTACCACAGTATTTATTATGTTAGGCGGCTTAACACTGTGTATTTGTCTTGTAATTGTAAAGTCACTAAAATTAACTTCCCTTACTCAACAGTGTATTTGCTTAAGTATTAGTTTCTGAATGGTACACATAATAAACTTAATTAAGCGCTACAAATATTTCACTTTAATTGTCATCGTAATAGAATTTAAATCGAACATTTCTACAAAATAAATACAAATAATTGAGAAAAGAATAATTTTTGTAAGAAAATTTATCGCCAAATTTTATATTGTGTCGCCAAATTTTCGCCAAAACTCATCGCCAGATTTTCGGTTATAATCGACTTTCGCTTAAAATAATATCGCTTAGAAAAAGAAGATTCTAAGAAAGAATTAAGAAACGGATTGGGAACGTAATTTTAAAAACTAACACTACGCACGCCAATTTGGACGATTTCGAACTCATCCGGATTATACGATGAATAAATTATGCGAGATTCTTTCATTCTTTTAGATGAGCTGTTTTTCCAAATCGATCATTCGGCTAAAATCTGCTACTGAACTGGAATCCAATTATAATTACCTTTTAAAGAAAAGATTTATTTCGGAAGGAAATCTCAGTCTTTTCATCTTTCCAAATCTATAACTCGAAATCTGGAAATAAGATATAGATAAAATTCTATACTGAACCTATTTATTCGTAAGAAAGCTCTTATTAGACATTAATATTTCTTTATTTTTCTTAAGATTCACTGCAGTCCTGAATTTAATCTCTTAATCTTATTTTTTTTAATTTATTTTTTTTAATTCAAGTGTGTATGATTTATTATTTTTTAAAGTGCATGGAAAATTATAGCCGAATGCAAATATTTATTTTTAATGTAAGTTTTGATTTTTTTTAAGTAGCCATTTACATCATACGGAATATAAAATAATAACATTGTTACAATCATTTAATTTTAATCCAGAAAATATCACTGAAATTTATCATTATTATTGATTGTTATTATTTATTTTAATTATTGTTGGTTCTTATTATTTAATATTATTACTTATTGCTATTATTTATTGTAATTATTTATTATTAATAAAATTTAACTGCGTTATTATTATTTTAAAGCTATTAAATATCAATTCCCACACACATACACACACAAAAATCACCAAATTTATTTAAATTACTCAATCAGATTATATTATTTCCCTAAAATAATAAATCATATATTAATGCATTTAATATTATATTTTCTTATAGGATCATTTTTTAAATTTAAATTAATTATATCACAAAATTTACGAAGTTAATTAGCATGAAGTTCAGAACACTTTGTAGAATTAATTAAAATTATTTTTAACATCAGATCAAAATTTTTTGAGAAATCAATATAAAGTCCAAAATGATTTTCAAATATACAAAAGGAACAATGCAGTTATTTGCATTACAGTATCCAAGGCAACTATAAGACTAAGAAGGTGTTTGTGAAAACTTTCCATTGACTTGTGGAGATAAAACACGCCTATTTTCGGTTTATTAAATTTCGAAAAATCTTTGCATCCATTCCAACTGTCACGCGAAAACGCCTCCTATTCACTTTTCCGTCACCTTTTCAAGGAAAGTTCTGCTAAAGGTGAATGCCACCCAGTGGGTGAGGGGGCTTACCCTGAGGGGTCGAGGACCGAAATCCAACCCTCTACTTCTGACCAATGACAAATCCGACCCCAATTGAAGTCAACTCCCACTTTCACATCACGCTCCAAGAGCTCACGGTTGGATAAACCCTTGCGTGACGTATAGTAGTCACGTGATTAATGACAATGAAACCTGTGGGATGTAGGCACATCACGTGATCGTATTATGGGGGTAACGCATCGTTACAGAGGGGGCGGCAGTAAACGATCTCCATACACGCACCTATATTCGCCCTTTCATTTGACGGGGCTGTAATCCACAGGATTTCAATCCCAATGCGAGTACAAATGAAACCTTCGGAATTTCACGTCTACCCCATTATGTGAGTGTCTCAGTATTCTGCAGACCTCTAATCTGTTTATTTCGGAAATTTTATAAAAAATCTGTTCAAGATATTAATTATATTTTGTGAACAAAAGTACGATTTCAGTAAAAAGAAACAAACTGAGATTCCAGCAAAACCAAACAAAATAATTTTTTTATTTTTTTATATTTTGACGTATATTTAAAAAGCAAGCAATTGCACGTCTATTATAATTGCTTCAAACGTTTCTGTGTATTAATTATATTTAAATCTATACTTGAAACATTATATCCAAGATAGTTAAACCATACAATGCAACTGCTTGCAAAGACAAAGAAAATCTGCCATATTTGACTATGACAAATTCAAAGACAAAGAAGCAAATGACTATTTTAGCTACCCCCCCCCCCCTTCCTTCCAAACTTTATTTTATTTAGTGACGTGACATTGAAGTCCATATTTGACATGTTATATCCAAGAAAGGTTATTAAAGCATGCGGTGCAAGAGTCTACAAAATTGTAAAATAAATTTAAAATGCATAGTATTTGTACATAACAAACACACATTTTTTTTTTTCTGGAGAATTTCTAGATAGAGAAGTACGACGCTTGAAAACCAATATTAACCAAATTCTTAAAAAAGGCGGAGAAATGATTAACCCCTTTTAGTTATTTCGATTGATGTGTCTGATTCGTAAGTCGAATTGCAGAATTTTTGATGATTCAAACTTCTTATTCAAAGTAACATTTTAAAGGATAAAAAGGTGTCCTGTATGTATTTGTATACAGGAAACAACAATAAATGTCCCAAACAGTCATATACCATTTAATTAGGAGGGTAAGTCTAAACGTAAAAGATGAGCTATCGTAAAAAATTTGTTATTTTTTTTTTTAAAGCCAGAAACTCCAGGGTGTAATGCAACATGCTGAATTATTATTAGTATTACTACTTGCGAGTATTTCTTACTTTCATCTTCTTTTTATCTCGAGATCTAGTAATATAACATTTTACTCATCCGATGATGCAAATATATTAATAAAAACAACAAACCTTAATTTATAAAAGTTAACCTTTCAGGTACAAGTGAGTGAGAGATTTAAAACAAGCTAAAAGACAAAAATGATTTATGTAGGTAACAACAAATTTAGAAGAAAAAAATTTATTTAAAATGAAATCCTCATTTTTTTTTTTTTTTTGCGAGGAAATATTGAATTTTATGTTATTTCTAATATAAAACCATTGGATTACTCTTGTAACACGACACTGTGTTTTAGTTTGGATTTGAAATTAAATACTTTTACTGTCGTTAAAAATTAAGGATTAAACTAGCTATTCGTTCATCATGCGAAATTGCAAGAGAAGAAACATAGAATAGTGCATCCTTAAAGGAGGTATCTTATTCAACAAAATGCTGCTACAGATCTTAAAAGTAATCGTATATTTCTACAATATTCTGTAATATAGAGACATTCCATTACTCTTATATCTTTATATTCTATTAGTTAGGAAGCTAAGATAAAACACGAAACTTTATCATTGTAAACTAAGAATGAAATATGCTACCCTCACAAAAGTGGTAAAACGCATCATGAGAAACTTCGGGAGAAGGGAAATTGAATAGTGCATCCTTAAAGGAGGCATCTTATTCAATAAAATGCTGCTACATATCTAAAAAGTAATCGTATATTTCTACAATATTCTGTCATATAGAGACATTCCATTACTCTTATTATCTTTATATTCTATTAGTTAGGAAGCTGAGATAAAACACGAAACTTTATCATTGTAAACTAAGAATGAAATATGCTACTCTCACAAAAATGGTAAAACGCATCATGAGAAACTTCAAGAGAAGGGAAACAGAATAGTGCATCCTTAAAGGAGACATCTTATTCAATTTAATGTTGTTACAGATCATAAAAAGTAGTTCATATTTTTGTAGTACTTTAAAACATCGAGTCATCTCATTACGTTTATCATAGTATAATAAATGCGGAGCTTTGTCATTATAAATTAAGGATGAAATAAATACTGTAAAAAAAATGGCAAGATATGTCACGAAAAACCTTAGGAGTAGGAAACTGATTGTTGCATCCTTAAAACCCTTAGCTAACAGAATATAACTACAGATCATAAAAGCAATCGCATCATTCTGTATTATATTTAAATATTAAGGCACTAGATTTCTTTTATGATCTATGATGACGTTCTGTTGGCCAAAAAACTCAGCCAAAATGGGAACGCTCTTACCATTATACCAAAATGATTAAATAAGTTACCGCACAAAAATGCAAGTAATATGGGAAATCTTATACATGCTGTATCCTTAACGAACACGATACCACTTAAAAAACGCCGTAGGAGGTCTTGAACATAATAAATATGCCACAGACAAATGTCTTTGAATAGGTATAGTAGTGCGAAAGTCTGGAGAAGAGAGTCCATCTCATTTTCTGACTATGGTTCAAAATTACGAGTCCAACACAAAATAATAAACTCAAAATGAACAATTAATGAACGGAATTCACAAACCCTTTAAACCAACTACAACTACTATGATGACAACGATTCTTAAGCAACAATAAGGATTATTAAGCAACAATAAACGTCATCATAAAAAATTAAGTTATGATTAGATTACCAAAGAAAGAAATCAACAAAAATAATTCAATAATTTCACAGTTAAGTGGATTGTAAAAAACTGTTCCCATTATAAGAAAATAAAAAAATCACTAAAAATTAATTTTTTTTTCAAAATTTCAAAAAATATATAGAAAGATTTAATTTTTGTCTCTATAATGAATTAACTAATCCGTAAGTTTTCTTTTAATAGATTTTTTTCACACATACAATACAAAATGACACTATTATTCTAAGTTAAGGCATAATAAATGTTTTAGAAATCATGTTCTTACAAAGACAATGAATTTCGCCTTTATTAAAATTCATTAGCATTTAATTTAAATTTTAGGACACATAACATATCAATAATTACAAAATTAAAAAAAATACTTTAGTTTTTATCTATTTTAATTATTACATTTTCCTAAAACAACTTTTTTATTAAAATAAAAATCATACAATTACCTAAAACACACAAAAATATAAATTCGCTTTAAAAAGGAGAAAAAAAATTGTAAGCATCACACAGGAGATATAGGAATGTAGATATTTTGCAGACAGTTTTCAATGTTTCAGAGTTTTAAAACTACTCTTTTAGTTAAATCAACAATATGCATTTGACAAAATATTTTTCCTGAAGAAAAAATACCACAAAATAATTTAAATAAGTAGTTGAATTTAAAAAATATTTTCTTATCTGGGTTTTAGAGGAGTAAAGTCAATCAGACATCCATCTGTTATTCCAAGTATGTACAGCTCAAGTAATACATTTTTACCGCTCTCCCCTACCTCCTCTTGATCAGTAATCGGGATAGAAAAATATTAGCTTTCTACAGCATAGAAAATAATATCTAAAGAAATTCACTAGAAAATTTTAATGTGAATTAATTTGAATTTCCCATTGCAAAATAACAGGCTACTTAAAAACAATCAGAGATTTAATGTGCATAGCATTAACAACTCTATTGCAACTATGTCATTATCACCTAATTATTGCTAGATTAAAATTCAATTTATTGTTAAAAGTTTTACTCAGAAGGAAACGTTCAGAACAATAAAATTCTATAAAGGTTTAAAGACCTTTCATATAAACCTGTCTTATCATTCAGCTATCTAGTATTTATGCTATGTTTTATTTTTTCTCTCTAAAACTTGCAAATCAACATGAATCAAAGGAGAAAAAAGACATTTTATTAAATTTATTTAATTTTACATCTAAAGGTTTGTATTACTATGAAAAGATATAAAATATTTTCTGGTTCAATAAATTTACTGAAATAAAAATGGCCCCATTTTTTAAATCTCTTTAGAAATCTACAATAAATAGTTAAAAAAATATTGTTTCAATAAAATCTCTTATTAAACATTTTTATTATTATTCATTCAGAATATTCAGTATTTCAGATGCAAAATTATTAGTTTTTCAAAAATAATAAGATAAGGTAATTGCAAAAGAATTAAATTTGCTACAAAGTTGCCAGATGAAAACTTAGATTTTTATTCTCAGACAATAGAAAATTATTCAAAATAATTTTCCTGTTTTTTTAATATAAGTGTAAAATAATTTTCTAACTATATTTTGAGAATTCAATGAATAAGAATGAAAATTAGAAAATTAAAAATAAAACTTTTGAAAGTCTTCGAACTTGTCAAAACTTTTTTTGTTCCATTTTTCTCCACCTTTTAACTCACTCGCTCATAATTTAAGTATAAGTTACACAAGCTATAACTTACCAACTCCCTTTTCTTAGATTCGTAAATTTTTATTAGAAAAAATGTCCAATGAGCAAGTGTACAGTGTACTAAATATTCAACTTAAATGGACTTATGAAGGGCTCCACATCTTAAATAGTTTAGAGGATCATCAAGTTACATTACACACACACTTTTCCAGATATTTTTACCATACCTTTTAAAATGTAATATCCACAAAATTGTGAGTGAAAAAAAAAACAATGAAAAGCGGCAGTGAAATTAGTGCCCCACAAAAATTTTCATTAGATTTTTCAAATAGAAAAGTGACTAAACCACAAAAATTTTTATTCGAATATTCAAATAGAAAAGTGGATAAATCACAAAATTTTTCATTCGATTATTCAAATAGAAGAGTGACTAAATTGTTGTGTTAAATAAAAACATTCAATAAATAACTCAAAAAATTAGTTTAAGGAAAGTTTTTTATATGTTTTTATTAAATCATATTAATGAAATATTAGATCGCAGCAAGAAGATATGTAAAAAAATTATGCATCACTTCTAATAAAAACAAGAGTAACGATTAAGGTTTTATAAGGACATTAAGCAATTTCGTAATATCTATTATTTATATTTTACTTTTTGTAACATAGTTACAAGATCTAGATGATAGGATTCAAAAGCCGGGCTATTTTAAGCTAAAAGATATAATGATTAACAAGCTTGTGGTAATAATTTAACAAAATCATTGAATTCGAAACGAAATTATCAATATTATGGCGTAACTAGTTAGAGATATGTTTTCTTAGCAGATAACAAGTTAAGGACTTATCTTTCAAAAATCAACTGTGTGAAATCTGTTTGATTAAAATGGAAATTCTTTTTTTAACTGGAAACACTCATCACAATTATAAACTAGCTAATTTTGATTTAAATGAGAACTTTGCGATTTTTGTTGTTACTGTTAAGGAATTTAGTTAAAAATTGGACTCCGTTGAAGTTTTTGCAGTACATATTTTCTTCAGTTTTAATTGATAAATATATATTTCTATAGTTTTATTATTACCTATTATTAGTTTTTGCACAAAATGTTCCATACTAAAGATTATTTTACATAAATAAATACGGGCATTTTTTTCAAAATAATTTTTAATTATTTTTAAATGAATTTTTTTTCTGATGAGATGCAATTTTTTTTATGAATGTAATACTAGCTTGTTTTTTCATTCTCTCAATAAAAGCCCAAATTTCCGTATTGTGTGTGTGTTTTAATTATAAAACATCGACCTCAGCTGCTCTTTTCTGTTTGCTTATTTGTTTTTATTTTTATTATTAGTTTAAATGAGATCAAAGATAAGAATTCTGTCTATCCTTTCTGAAAGAAAGTATTTAATTGTCATGACTTAATACAATTTTTCAAGAGTGAAAATCTGCGCTTAATTTTTTATTTAATTACAAGTAGCTAGAAGCTACAGTCAACCATTTATAAAGCACTACAATACTTAAATACTTAATAGAATTTTCCGGTAAGCAAATAAAATGCGAATTAACAACTTTAAACATCTTTTAAACTGTTAAGCATAAGATTCTGTAGTTTAGTTATGCCAATTGGGAGAAAAATATGATCCAATATTCAAAGTTTGTACAAAACTTCAAAAGAGGGCGCCACGTTGGCTCTTGCTGGCAAACGAATGTTCAATTGAAGTTGACTGGGAGGCAAGTGTAGTAGGTCTTGTCCCAAAATATTAAACTAGATGTCTTTTAAAATATGCTAAACGTAAGCGGCCGTCGATAGCTCAGTTGGCAGAGCGGTGGACTGTAGGTGTTAAAAAGCAGTTATCCATAGGTCGTTGGTTCGACTCCGGCTCGACGGACGTTTGTTTTGTAATAACAGCTAGTGTAACTAATTTTTTGTTAATATTCTATAACTTTTGGCGATACATTTAAAATAAGTTTGTAATTAAAGTTTGTAAGTAATAAGTTTGTAATTTTGAGAAGTGAAGACTTTAGTTATAATAGACTAATTAGAAAAATTTATGTCCAACCCATTTTAATTTTACTTTCATGCATATATTGAACAGACAAAAATATCAATAAAAATTCTTTTCATTAACATTGATAAATTAAATAGAACTAGATGAAAAAACTTATGAAATTAAATTCCTGATAGTAAGTTTATTTCATACTTTTAGCATAAAGGCAGTAAATTATTAAAATTATGAATTATCTATCTAGGAGCAAAGCATTTCTTCAAAACAATTTTCTACCATTTTTATTCTAATTCGAGTTTAGATATACACTAAACAATTTTTTAAGGAACGTATGAATATACAGATATATCACAATAGTTTTGACTATCAAGAAAATCAACTTTTAATAGTGTAGCAAATACTGCAAATAGAAAGCGCCAAAGCTTTAAGAATGTGAATACTTCTTTTCTTTTCATTTATTTTATTCGCTCAGATTATAAATGTTTTACAGGCGCTTTAGTACAGAATATGAATGATATTTAAGATGTGGCTAAGTTGTTGAATAACTAAAAAATTTTCTAAAGCAATGATGTTTCAATAAAGAACGATTTTAAATCCGATACTCTGATCACATTATTTAGAACAAATATACATACACGTGCAATGACGATTTGATTATAAAACTTCTTTGCAACTATTAATTTAAACAAAAAACAAAAAAAAATGCAATAGAATTTTATTGCACAATTTATAAAACTCAAGATTTTTTCCCCCTCATTTTTTGAAATTAAAAGATTTAATATGTAAACAGCTCATATGAAAAAAATGACTTAATAAAATGACAAAATTTAATACGGCTATAAATATCTTTGATATAAGAATTCTAATACCGAAAAATATAATGTAAAAGTAATGTATAATGTAATGTAAAAAAAATGCTTTTTCTTTCAATTTTAAACATTTAAAAAGGAAAGTAACTCAACATTTGCACTGCAAAATGCAAAGACATAAAGAAAATTAATAAAAAGTTATTAATTAATTAATTAATTTAAAAGTAAGTAATGATAGTATTCATAAAAATATACAGAAAGAAATAATATTTTCGACAGAGTACAAAAAAATGGCAAGAAATAAATGGAATTTGGCATCTCCGCAATAAGATAAGCAACACAATTATATAAATGCACAAGTATTGAACCATTTATAATTGTATAGCAAAGAAAAAAAATCATTGAAATATTAAAAACCATTTCCAAAAATTTCATTTAAATTCAGTTACTTGATTGACCATCAATCGTGAGCGAAATGCTATGAATTTGTAGAACTGTAATGCAATCGCTACATTTCTGCGAATAATTTCCACTTTCACTTTTGTTAACCATCTAACTACATTACTACCATTTAATTTCTATAATGTAATACCCATAGAATCGGAAGTTCGTTCAAACATGAGTAGCTACTGGAAAGGATTTTATATTTTTCGTTATGGTGTCAAATAAAATAATATCATGTCTCTATACTTTGAATCTCAATTCGATTCCAGAGAACGAAACAGCTTTAAAAAAATTAATTAATCACTTACGGTGAAAGGGGGGGGAGTCAAAATATTTCTCTTAGTTCTTGAAACCACAGCATCAAATAAAGCCACGCCAAATTTTCTTGCCCTCAATATATTGTACTTGTACTGATCAATTCTTTGATATTCATAAATTGCATTCTAATATTTTAAATAGACATATGAAATATAGCTCTCATTTTACAATATAAACTTTTATATTAAATTTATCACAAGAAATAAATTTCTATTCCCCCTTCCTTATGTATCTATTTTAGTCTGTAAACTACACCAGATTAATGGACATCTATAAATCCAACTAAGCTCACAAAATATAAACCAACAACTAACTTGCTGAATTCCAATGACTCCAAAGGAGCCAAAAATGCAAGAATAGCAGAATACTCTGCGTTTTAGAAATTTAACCTTCTTGCTATTCAAATGGGAAGATATGGATTTTATATAAAATGGGGTGGGGGGAGAAAGAAGAACTGTTACACTATAATGATTATCCTGAAAAATGCAACATAGATATATTCCTGGAAAATCTTAACAGGAAGGAAAATTTAATCGCATTGTATTAAAAAATAATTTAAGAAAATCTCATACCAGTAAAGGCAATTTGACTAGTGTTTGTGTTGTGCATATTAGATCTTCAAGCTTTATGTGCGTATCAGATTCTCAAGTTTTTCAAATGATATACTAATTAAGAACATAATGATCTTTTCTTATTAACAAGTGAATTCACTTTTACATATCTTAAATCAGCAGAATGCTAGTTGAATAGTTTAAAATGATTGCAAATTAAAAATTATGAAGAATCAAAGTTGCTTTGTTCTTATATTGAATTCAAATGCACAACTGTAATAATTTGATGAGTGAAATTCCATAATGGTTCAAATGTATTGAAATATTTTTTAATGCTATTTTTCTTTGGTTCATTTTACTTCCTTGAACACAAAGTGTAGAGAAATTATTGCAACTGTCAAAAAAATTCAAACTCGAGATTATGACGTATTGCTCTGTTTTAGATTCCTTGAGTTCGAAAAACAAATTTTTGTCTTTATGTCTGTCTGTGAATATGATAACTCAAAAACGCTTCAAGCTATACGGGTGAAATTTTTGTTTACGGACTTCAATCAAATGTATTGATTTCTATCAAATCCATTTAAAGGATAACTATATATCTGGTTGCTACAAATACAAGTTAACTCGATCATTATAAAACGGAAAGAGCTAGATAGAAAAAATTTGGAATACAGGTTTAATATCTAAAATGTAGATTCTTAGCAAATTTCCAACTAAATCTGTCAAAGAGTTGGCCGCCTATCAGTCTGTAATTTCGCATGCATGTAAACGCAATAACTTAAATCAATGAAGTTCAGAATGTGATCTCCAAAATTTGATAAGGAACTACTGCTCTCATACCGTGTCAAATTTTGGTTTCAATCACTTGAAAAAGAGACGTCCAAAATTCATTATCGCACGATAGTTTCAGTAAAAATGCTAAATTAACTTCAAAATTCAATATTTCGTAGCTATTATTCACCAATGCCATGCAAGGCATTCGCAGCCTTACCCAAAGTCCACAAGGGAGAATGGGATATTATTCTTAATAGATAATATACGAGAAAGTTTTGGGAAACTACTCCCTCAGATTATTTCAGATTTCCCTTATAAATAATTTTCTTTCAACGAAGAATATTGAAATCGCGGTGTAACTTTGAGTTCACAGCGAATGAGAATTCATTACAATTATGCCAGTATTTATTTTAATAACAAACTAGAGGGAATTTTTACTCATAATGGACATGCATGTTGATATTTCCCTTCATCATTTTGACTTTACCTCTCCGTTCGTTCATCTGAAAAGTGTTTACAAGAAATTTCCTACACAATTTCTCTAATTACTTAGCGCATCACTAATTCTTTTAACCTTTAATTAAGCGAATTATAACGATAACCTGCCTTGAAAAATTGCCAGAAGACTGAAGACTAATGTCACTGCGGAAAGCGCCCTCTACCAAAAGTAGCGGAAAGCGATGATTATGAGCATACCTCTCTCTCTCCAGAAAATCAATACTCACAGGAAAACACTCAAATGCAGACTGACGTCACAGGGGCGTGGTTTAGATCGGAAGTGATATTATAATGAGAGTCCAATAAATAATAGACAGTCAGTTACTCAAATGTGATGGCGCGCACACAGCGAACTATAATGCATGAAGGGGGGGGGGGGGGGGGGAGGAGAATTAAATAATCATCATTAAAAATGCTACGGTTGACTAATATGCAACGTACCGTGACCACTATGATTATAATTTCATCTTTTCTTTATATATGATTCCGTTTGCCCCTTTGTTTCCCAAACGAAGGTGTTTGTTTCTTTGTGTTTTGCCGACACTGGATTAAGGGTTTGTAATAGGGGTTTACCGTAATTGCGCCAAGATAGATGAGAGTGTTAGAAGCAAGGTAGTTATACGACGGATGTTTTCACGTTGTTTTCAATGAATTACTTCAACCGCATCAGTGAGCACTAACTAGAGTGGCAGCGCAACACACAAATAACGAAGTGGCTACTGCTCAACAAAGCACTGGGAATGGGAAGTAAAAACGGATCTTGAAAAATGTCTTCATTTTCGACACGTAAATAAATGACGCTTTGAGAGTAAAGATATATTCAAAGCAAATTATTCAAAAATGTTGCTATCTAGAGTGGTCGCGTCACACAAATAAAGAAGTGGCTATTGCTCAACAAAACACTGGGAAAGAAAAGTCAAAACGGATCTTGAGAAATGTCTTCATTTTCGATACGTGTATAAATGATGCTTTGAGAGTAGAAGCAAATTCAAGGGAAATTATACAGAAAGTAGAGTGGTAGTGCAGCGGACAAATAATAAAGTAACTACTGCTCAACAAAGCACTGGGAATGAGAAGTAAAAACTGATTCTGAGAAATGTCTTCCTTTTCGCCACGTGCAAAATGGAAATGGAACCGAAAATGGGAAATGAAAATAGTCTGAGAAGCATCTTTATTTTTAACACGTGTATAAATAGTGTTTTGAGAATAGAGACAAATTCAAGAGAAATTATACAGGAAGTAGAGTGGTAGCGCAGCGAACAAATAGTAAAGTAATACTGCTCAACAAAACACTGGGATTCTGATTCTGGGAAATGTCTTCGTTTTCAACAAATAGAAATGGAAACAATAGAAATAGAAATAGAAATGTAAAATAGAAATGGAAAGAAAATGGGAAATGAAAATGGAAAGTCTGAGAAACGTCTTCATTTTCGATACGTATATAAATGTGCTTTGAGAGCAGAAACACATTCAAGAGAAATTATCCAGGAAGTTACTAACAAGAGTGATAGAGTAGTACACGAATAACGCAGGGGTTACTGCTCAACAAAGCAGTGAGAATGGAAAGTAGATATGGATCCAAAGAAATATCTTCATTTTGATATCAAAAATGGTACTTTGAGAGTAGAAACAAATTTAAAGATATTTATCTAGAAAATTCAGAAAAAATATTTTAACTAAAGATTGCTTAGTATAAAAAGTAAAAAATAGTTGTTTGAATCCAAGAATTCAGTTGCTTAAAGCTACCACGACAGTTCATCGATAGGAAAATTATTTTGCTAAGTATAATATTGAAATATTTTCAAGCCAACGACTTTTTTAAAGCACACTTACAAAAATACATTTCCTGTCTACATCAAATCAGTAGAAAATTCTACAGGTTCATTTATTTAATGCTGTATTTAGAGCTCATTGGTGTTTTGTGATTGATGAGTGGCCCATTGAAAAGAGGTTTTGCCTAATTTTCATAAGCCAAAACACAGTATGAATAGAACTTTTAATTGTCTCGGCAGCTATACAATACTACAATGAAATTAATGAAAATATAATATTCCACATTTACGATGAAGTATAAAATAAATTCCCACCAAGAAAGCTGAAAATACAAAATCTCAATGAGACCTACATTCCACATAAACATACACTTAAGTGTGATTATAAGTCTCCTTGTCTTTAAAAAAATTCGAGTAGAATTCTAGTAGTAGATAAGTTAAATCTCTATCAAAACTATATTCTTTAATATATGATGAAATTATTATTGCTTCCCATAATTTTTTCAAAATTCTTTGAATGAAAACTTATTGTGACGTCTAAAATACAAAACGTTATTATGACATTCTGAGAGAGTTAAATTTAAGATTTTTTATGCACTATATTTGATGCAGGAGCAGTTTTTGGAAATAAGTAGAATTAAAATAGTAGGTTTCTTTGATGAAAATTAGTAATAAAATCTCAAAACATTACATGACTCTGACGTTGAAAAAATCCTTTGCAATCTATCGTTTCAAGCTAACGAAATATTTATTGGGATTTAAATGCGATTTAAATTTAAATTTCAAGTTGGTGAATGACAGTAAAAAACAACACTTAATGTAATCATATATTAACTATTTCAAGAAATTTTTCAAGAATTTTCCAAGCACTAAAAGCATTTTTCTTTTTTTTTTTTTTTGGAAAATTTAGAAGCACTTTCTTGGAACTATCTTTACATTCAATATGATCGATTATATTTTACTACTGACTTCTAAACTTTCTTTAAGCTTATAAAAATGGCCGCTGGTTTCCTTTCTATATAGCAATCTCCCACTTTTTAAGAATCCTGCCTATAGTGCACACACGTCGAGGCCTCAAGCAGGGACGAACAGGAAAAAGGGTTAACCTTCAAATGCCCGATTGCTGTAGGTTAGTGACTCGGATCACCAGGTGAAGAGCGATGGTGAGGGAAATAGGTAGAGCCATTTAACCTATAGACTTATGCAACCACCTCCTTATTGTCGCAGAATCCTACGGAACTATTTCCTTCCGCAGAATCTATTCATATAGGAACAAACTCTCCAATTGTTATGGACAATCGCCTCAGTCTCTGAATCAAACAAATCAAGAACAAGTTAAATTTCTAAATTTAATTTTAGTTATCATAGCGAACTGTGATTAATAAAATGTTATTAATGTAAACAGTTTTTAAAAACTATTTTAACCCTTTTTTAAAGATGTGGTAAATACTACCAAATTCATCAGTATTTTTTTATCTGTGATATGCTAAATTATCACTTATGATCAGAGCTGCTATCCTTTAATACATGGAATTCCTCATATTTATATGTCATTTTAAGTTAAATTATCACTTCCGATTAGAGTTGCTATCTTAATAACGTCAGAAGTCACAAAAATTAATCATTAATACCTTGAAAATATAGTATAGTTTTAATGACTAATTTAATTATTAAATCCTTATCACTCATTAGTTCGAAGCTGAAATGTGTCATTACTTAACAGTGAAAAGAGAATAGGTTTAAATTCATACTAAAATAAATGTTCAATGAAGCCTAAACCTAGATATTTCATTTTCTTTGTTAATCTTTATTAATTAATTATTAATGAAACAAATAAATCAATAAATTTAATGTTAAATTAATGCTTTTTAGAAGAAATTTCGAAATTCATTTTCAACTGTATTGCAGAGAACTGAGTTATAACAGCAACAAAATAGAATCTTGGAATTGAACAATAAGAGAATGCTATGTAAAATCACTATTATATTCAGAGTAACTAATTTTGCCTTTCAGCTTCGTCGGGGACGGTTTTATTACTTTATTAATTGTCTTTTAATAGCTAGTTTTATTAATCATTTTACAAATATATTTTAAGACATAACTATATACAATATTTTTAATAATTGCTTCATTACGCAGCTTGTACACCTCATCGAGAATATATCAAAACATCGGAAATACAATTGTTTGTGCGCCATTTTAAATCCACTTTAATAATGATTATATTTCTCACAATCATTTCCCTTACTACCTTAAATATTTTTCAAAACAATAGAAAAAATTGAAAACAGCAAACAGCATGTCAACCGAGAAATGATTTCAGAAGGATAAATGCAGATTTTGTATCGCCACTATTTATAACATTTAAGCACTTCTTATGACACGAAGAACCATATGTTATTTAATTTTTATATTATAGGTCGCTTAATACGAAATAAACATTTAAATACAATAATAATATAAACTGTTAATTATATTTTCATCCTGTTAATTACTTTTTATATTGTCTATTTTTTTAACCATAATTTAATGTAGAAACTTCAATTTATACTTATAGCAAACGTGAAGATAATAGAGTAATTAAATTTAATCTAATTAGATTAACGTCTGGTTTTTGAAGTAACCTGAAGACCAATGCCAAGCGGATGGATAGAGTAGACAGATTTAAAAAGAGTTTATCCATTTAAAAAATCCCACAGAAACCAAATATCTAGTTAATTCACATTAATAACTTGCATTAACTATAGAAAACCAAGACATCAATACCTTAATTATTTGTATGTTCGAATTATTTTTATTTTCATCACAAATATATAATCTCTTTGTAAATAAATGTAAACATGCAAACGAAGCGTATTCAAATCACATTGTTTTAAATACCCTCCTTCAAGATAAAGCAACATGTTCTTGAAAAAATAATGCAAAAAAAATGTCACTGTAAAAGAAAGCAATTTCTTATTAAAAATAAACACAGCTAATGACAACTCAATTTAAGAAAACGAAGGACATTTGGAGAAGGACCATATCACCCAATTAGTTTTTAATATGATTTTAATCTAGTTTATTGAAGAAAAATTGAGGTATTTGGACAGAATTTAGTTTTAAAAACTAGAAAAATAACGAGCTGTATGACAGTTCGGAATTTACAACATGAGTCAGTAAATTTCATATATCATTATTCATACAGCTTATTACATCACTAATCAGCAATAGAATCGTTTGTAGCTCGTATATACTGCCAATTTAAGTTATCAGCAACCATCGTTGTTGAATGAAGTACAAGAAATTATAGTGTAAAAAAGTGACTCGAATCGAATAGGATTTCAAGCAATTAATAGTTATCTATTTTTCATTAAATTTCAAGCATGAATCATTGGTTAGTTTAATGTTTCTTCATTATTTTTTCGTTTAAAAATACCGAAATATTTTCTAACAATAATATTTTAAGACAAAAATGTATTTTCAGAAAAATTATTTTTTAAGAAGAAATTCTTTTGGAAACTTTGCTTTATTAGCTTTAGTTTTCTACTTTTAGCTTTATTTTAGCCAATATTAGCAAATAAGCGCTTGAATCTATCGCTTTTAAGGATATCAAACATCAAATACATGTTTCTCTTATATTTTGTTAAAATAATTAAAATAATATTTAACATGACATTTCATGTATGATAATTTAATCAAAAATATTGTTTAAAATTATCTATTCAATTATCTAATTACCACACTAATTAGCCGTCTTCGGCGACCAACTTATTCTCAAGATTAATGGTTGTTAAAAATTTCAATTAAATATTTTGTAGTAATTACATCTTAATAGCTTCCTCAGCAAAATATTTTTAAATTTCAAATTTTGATAAACATATAACTCATACTATTTAAAAAGCCATGCAGTGTTCTGTTTCACTATCCTATACAATCCCCTAATTTTCAGTCTATATCTTTATAAAACCAATCATATCACAGGAATTATAAGGTGATGTAAAAGTCATTTTTGTACCGCAATATTTTTAGAAATTATAACTGTAAGTCGATATAATTTTGTTTAATTTTTAAAACTATGAAAAATATCACATTTCTTAGTACACATTTTCACTCTTCTAAATAATATATGTTAAATTTGACAACTCTCTCTCACCCCCCCACACATTTTTTATAAGATGTTTTTTCTAATTTTTAAGAATATATATTGTAAATCTCTAAAAACTCTTCTTAGAAAATACTTCGTTTAAAAGCTATCCAAGTGGTTATGCTTACTATAATCTAGACAAAAAAAGGTAGTTAAAAAGAACAACGTTTTCTGATATAGTAGAACGAAAAAAAAATTAATTAAATCTACTGCTAAACACCTGGCTTCGTTGATAGTTGATTAAAAAGAAAAAACTTCATCAGGCTGCTGGCTTTAATTGGAAAGGGGCGAAGCTATCATGATATTTGATGTTGCACTAATTTGCTGATTGTTATATTGAGGCGAATGAGCGATTTCTACGTGTGATGAAAGAGGGGCAAAAAATTTTTACAGATGGTATATGGAGGATTTAAAAAATTATATTTACTTTACAGATGTAAAGGAGATTAGTTCTGGATACATTTCCAGGTAAAGTGTCATAGCACGGCATCAGCATGTTTTAATCTTTTAATTACTCTTTTAATTAAAAATTAATCAAATTGCAATCACTCCATTTAAAGTCTCAGAATCATTTAGATTGGTTTTATGATTTAAGTAATGACTTTCTTTTTAGCTTTTTAATTGTAATGTTGATGAAATTATAAAGTTGATTACAAAATCATTTAAATCAGACAATCTGTGATTCTTTGTCCTGACATTACATTCAGTTAATGTCAGGATAATAAGACAGCAAGAATAATGACAGGTGAGAAAAAATTGTTGTTTTAAACATTTAGAGAAATTAAAGTTTGAAAATAAAAAAGCCTTTTTAAACTTTAACAAATAAGGCATTTTAATCTATTGATATTTTTTTCAGAAATTCTATAAGAAATAATTTATTTTCTTACCAGAACACTGATTTATTAAACCTATAATGTAATGCAAATCTGCTAGAAACAAAAATGAATAAAATATTTTAATTTGTATATACAAAAGCATTCCTATTTTTGAATATACAAATAAAAATATTTTTGCAGTCAAATACCTTAAGAGAAAGCGAAACAGAAAAAATATACGGCGGATATTTGATCAATTATACAATCTCGGGTGGCTAGTACTTTTTTTAAAATTTGAAGTATAAACCTCATTTTTAAACATATGTATTTCATAAGTAAAGAAATCTGAAGTTATTAAAAGTTAAAAATATTTGACATTTTTATGAAAAGTTATTTAGAAGATAATATTTATGATCCAAAGAAAAGCCATCCAATTTTCACAAATGCTATTCATACATATATATTAATTTTTAACTTTTTTTAGTAATCAGAACTTTAAAGTATACACAAGTAAAATCATATTTATCTTTGTAAAAAAAATAACTAAGAAATATTTATAATTTTATTAAATTTGGCATCTGTTGCATTTCAATAAATTCCATCTGGAAATTTTGATATTTCAGATATTTCTTTGTCATTTCAGATATTTTTAAATATGACAAAAAAAGAGTTAAGTTAATACATCTTCTGCCAATTAGAATGTATATGAAATAATTCAAAACATTAAAAGTCAGAAAAATGAAATTTGGAACATCGTCTTTCAACCTAATTTATAGATGCAAGTCAAATTTTAAAACAAATTCAACTATGAGACGAGGACGTTTTCCAAAACACTTACACAATTTTCTTCATTGTGCTTTGAAATCGCATAAGAAAAAGAATATTTTGAAGATAACTTTAGCATGCATGTTTCTATTCACATTGGAAGAAAACAAACACATTTAAAGAAGGAAAAATTGTATTCATTCAGCTGCGCGATGCTTCGAGGAAAATATTATACATGATTTTAGTTGTTGCATGCTAATTGTCACTTTTTTAAGCAAAATTATCAAATGCATGTATCTGGATATAAAACAAGGGGAAATATGGTAATCCTTAACGAGATTTAAGAAATTTAAAGGCTGTAATATTAAATCTTCTCACATTAAATATGCAGACGTTATAACAAAGAGGTATTAGAATTACAAAATAAAAAACAATAACTGATTTTTTTTTTCATTTAAAGAGGGTTTTGTTCCAATTGAGGATACTACATAATACATAGACTGAACCTTTTTTCCCATCAAATTCTGTAGGTTAAATATTTAGAGATTTATAAAATTAAGATTTAATCTTAAGTATTTTTAGAATTTAAGAATTTTATCTTAAGAATTTTTTTTTCTTACTATTTCTTTTTACAGAGTGACTCTACATGTAACTATGTCAAGAATACAGCCGAATTTCCAAGAGAAGAATAGTAATAGCCATTACAATATCAAGATTTTATGATTTTAAGTTTCTTAATAATATTTCCTTAAATATTTTGAAACATTACTGACGAATCTTTTTAAATGATTTTAAATATTTCTCGGATTATATAATTACCCGTAGATTAATTTCTATGACTTATTTACACCGCTTTCAAAATATTAATTGAACTAACTATTTTTTAAATCCTTAATATACAGTAATATATTTCATATTGAAAAGTTAAAATAGGATATATTGTAAAATTGTAGAACTATGATAAACAGCTAATTCTAACTGAATTCCTAAACTGATTCTTTCAATGATCAGTAACTGGAAAGTTTTAAGTAACACTGAATAAAATCATTTTCCTGATATGCACACTCTTATTCAATACTATTAAACACACACATGGGCACAAAGAAAAAAACACTCTCTATAAGACTTAAATATTTGTATACTTCGAATGCAGTTATACGAACTTACCTTTTTACCAAAATCTGTTTTCCTTGGACTGAATAAAATTAGGTGAGCAGGAAAAAAAATTTTGCTAGGAGGAGGGTTCTGGTACAGTGCCCTAAATCTAACTGTTTTGAAGACGCTACTATTGTGACGATTATCAAAACCGGAAAAAGAAGGGAAAAAGGGGTTCCCGTCAGGAAATATGGGAGGGTAAAGGGTTGTTTCGTAACCCCTACTTTGAAAGGTGAATGACATAGATTCTGCAGATGTCTTTTTTACCCCGTTACTCGTTAGAATTTAAGCAGTTGGCAAATAATAGGGGAAAAACACTCGATGTATGTCACTGGAATAGGAAAATATAAGATAACAACTACTATTCCCCCCCCCTTTTTTAACGTTTTCTTTTAGTGATGAAAGTTAATATTAAAAAAGATATGATATTAAGAAAAATCATAAAATTTTTATCTTATTGGTAATTATAAAATGCAATTTGAGATAAACCATTAAGACATATAATTTTGATGAGAGAACAGCTGAAAAATTAAGATTTAATGGCAAATTTATCTTTCTCTCAAAATATACTGGATTATCTTATTACTTATCTTCAAAAATTTAATGGATAAAAATGTTCTCTTTCAGAAAAATCCTTCTTCTTTGCTTTATAATAAAAAATTAATTTCCAAAACCTGAAATGAATTTTTGTTTTAGTCACCATATACAAATCTCTCTCTCTCTCTCTCTCTCTCTCTCTTTTACTCTTTTGATTTACTATGAAATGACTACCTGAATAGCCTATACTAATCGCGTAAAAGTATGAAAATAAATTTGTGCGATTAGCGCTATAGCTCTAGTAAGAACAAAATATTTGATTTCTGTACTGAATGTAAAGGAAGAACCCGTCTCATATTAACAAAAAATTGCCTTTCTTTCATTTATTTCCAACAATTTTTAAGAAGGGATAGCCATGTTCCACATTTTGATATGTTACAAGGATGTTACAAGTATCTCGCTAAGCAGTGTATGCCCATTTACCTATGTTCCTCTTCTTTCGCACCTGTTATTACAGTCTTTCATAAATTAAATGTTTATTTAAATAATATTCCACCCTACATGGTTACCAAAAATGAGTTCAAAATTCTTCTTATTTTCTTATAAGAGCATAAATTGCATTTAGCAGTATAGATGAATACCCCTGGAATACAATTCAGAACAAATTTAAGCTAGTAGCCAGGATGCATCTAAAAATAAATTGAAAAAAAAGAAGCAGATCCCTTTAACTAGTTACAATATTTAATGCATTTAAGACCGATAGTTAACGACACTTCTTTTTCGACAGCCAATAATACCATAAAAATTCACGACTAGAGATAAAACTGCAGATCGTTATTGACAAGCAATCTCTCATAAAATGCGGAGAAAAAAATAAGTTGCAGAAATACGGAAACAGCATCCGGAATAAAAGGGAAAAGCATCAGGCAGCTATTAAAATTGATCTCTATATTCCGTACTGAATTAGTCCAAACATGCAGCCCATTAAATCCAATAACAAATGGCAATGTGCGGCTGACAAAAAAATGTCACATTATGGAAACGACATATTTTTTAGACACTTCTTTAACATATAACCAGACTTTTATCTCCCTTGCAATTTATCTAGAGCAATAATTCTGTACTCATTCCTCTCTTCGAAGTGAGTGCCGTAATGATGCTTTCGATTTATAATTAGCAACGACTGGCGCTGCTTGTTGTTACTTTGGCGATCAATTACGCAATTTCAACACGCCAAATTATTCCAAGAATTAACACAAGAGGAGATAAATTGCTGTCACACAGTGTTTAGTGTACTTAAAGTAAATTAATTTAGTTAGGATAACATATAAAAATATTTTTGAATTAATAGGACTCAAATGATACATAAGTTAACCATCATTAAAAATCTCACCAGATATTTTAATTATAAATGAACCCTTTTCTACATTTAAGAAAAACTCCAAAATTTCAAAATTATAATTTATAATTATTATATATAATTTATATTTTTTATAATTTAATTGAATATTTATAAAAAGAAATTTTGATTTTTAATTAGCAACAATTGGCGCTGCAAACAGTCACTTAGGCGATCAATTACGCAATGTCAACACATCAAATTGATCCAAGAATTACTAGTTGATATTTCTTGGGACAATAATAATAAAATGCTGCTACATAATATTTAATATTCTTCAAGCAATTTTTCTAGTCAGATTTGAAATTAAAATAATTTTTAAATTAATAAGCTCAAGTGATACATAAGTTATCCATTGTTAAAAATCTTGTCAAATATTTTCAAATGATGCTCATTTCTACATTTGAGAATTCAAATAACACGTTAGTTAAAAGAGATAGGTGGGAAAAATAATTAAATTAAAATCGATTCGATTTGATCAGTATAATTTCACATTTAATTTTAACCTGCTGTAAAAAAATTCATTATAGTATAAAATCTGTATTTAAAAGAAAGAAATAACGTCTTTTTTATTTGTGTAAGCATATAGTTATTTGTTTGGTTGAATAAACAGTCATTGTGGAAACTAAGTCTCTAGTGCCAAGCAATTTTTTAAGGGGCTGAAGTTGATTAAAGAACACTATAAAATAATAAAAAAAAACTACTTACATCATTATTATCTGAAACATTTCAAATCCAGAAATTCATTGTGCTCAGTGAAATGAGGCTTAATCATATTCCTAAAATAAAACAGAACT
>JAPMOR010019775.1:362005-382292 GCA_026543865.1 Argiope aurantia
GACATATTTATATATATCATTTTATGTAAAATCAGATTTTCTAAAACTATATATTATAAATTTTTAAAAAAACTGAAACATTTGAAACCATTCTAATGTAGGATTTTTCTTGTTTCGGATGAATTATATCTGATCCAGATAAACTTAGCCATCAACAAAAAAAAAAAAAAAAAAAAAAAAAAAGAACTTTTAAGAATTGTTTATATTAATGATTGTTTAAAATCTAAATTTTGGTAAATACATAAGAGCGAGATCACATATTTAAATAATATTTGAATAAAAGCAATAAAAAATGTATTTAATGAATACGATCATGAACTTACGGGAAATTTTATTAAAGATATATAAACTAATATGTTTATGTTTGGCGCACTAATAATAGAGGTGCAAGGATTCATGACAATGCATAAGAACATACGCATATGTCTCTACTCCATCAATCCATTTATACAAAAAAAAAGAAGGATAATCACGTAGCAATTAAAAATTTATGTTGACGTACCTATTACAAAAAATTCAACTTCAACGATAAAAATATAAAGATGGTCGCAGCTCTAAAAATATTTTATTTTTTGAATTTTTATTTCAACTTTAGAATTCAAAGTTCACTACGCGAGATTCAAATTGTTTCATAACGAAAGCTTTGATATTGATGCATGCGTCCTTTGTAACATTTTCTGTATTTTTAAATAGAATGAATTTTGAAAAGAATGTAGAAATTTCGCATGTTTATTCATTTTTATTTGAAATTTTCAAAGATGAAAGAAAAGCAAGAGTTGAACTCAAAAATAACTAAAATACCAAACAATACAGATAATCAAAAATGCTTGAAATTAAAAATATTCTTATTTATTTCGCCACATTACATATTAAGAAAATAATGGAACGGAAATAACATTGCATGCATGTTATAAACTGCAAATAAGAATAACTAAAACATATAAATAATAACATTTCTGAGTTTAGCCTGATTTAATTTTTATGCTCGTAATCCAACGATCACATAACGTTTCATTTATTAAAAAATATATGAATTATTCATCTTAAGTTCAAAGCAAAATGAAGTAAGAGTGATGAAGTAAGTGACGGAAAAGAAATCGTGTATGAGCTCTTTTTTGATTCGATATTTCTTCATGAAAAATACCTGGTAATAACCGAAATCACAGTAAAAACCATTAAGCCCCTTTTTAAAACCTGAAGTAGGTAACCAAAAAATAATCTTCTTGTATTTTTTAATTGAATTACTCAAACATGCAATTCAGCCTCGGTTATTTCAGTTATACCAGTTGACACTTGCGTTGCGAGTGATGCCATGAGGTGCCCCCAGCACGGGATTCTGTCTCATTATCAGGATGTCGAGCACGTCTTTCGACCTTATTATTATGTCGAATAAAAATGTCATGAAACGACAGTTTTGTCATGTTTAAGACAGAGAACAGTTGTGTGCCGCCCCTCATCACGAAACCGAACACTGCGCACCAAGAGAACGTTCTATGACACGGAGTAATTTTCCGCAGAATTATGTGGCACTAAAGAAGTTGCCGGTGATGAATTAAAGGGACGTTAAAATCGTGGTAGGTCGTTTCCTGTCCATTACAGGAATTTCCTTTATCAAAATTTTGGGCAGAGTGCTTGTAAAACAACGCAATTTCGTTTATGTAGATAAATAGAGCAGGCGTGAGTAACATTTCTTTCTAGCTGAAAAAGTGAAAGACTATTCAAACAGCTCTAGCAAAAATTTATATATATATTTTTTCCGAATATTTTAAATCTCTCTGTGTTTAATTCTAATTAAGATTTCGTATGATTTGAATCTCCACGTAACTATGTTGTATCAGCATGATTATTACGAGAAAAAAATAGATAAAAGGAATAAACAAATTTCCTTTATCAAAATATTGGGCAGAGTGCTCGTAGTACAACGCAATTTCGTTTATATAGATGAACAGAGCAGTTGTGAGTAACATTTCTTTCCAGCTGTAAAAGTGAAAGCCCATTCAAACAGCTCTAACAAAAATTAATATATATGTTTTTTTTCAGAATATTTTTAATTCCTCTGAGTTTAATTAAGATTACATATGATTTGAATGTTCACTTAACTACAATGTATCAGTATGAATATTACACCAAAAAATTTTTTTAAAAATCCCGGAACTTGATTTTAATCTTAATATAAAAAAAGCCACTGTGGCTATGCATATCATATATATTTTCGACCACTCCTGCTTAATAATTTGGCCGGATTTAATTAATGTTTTCACGCGTGTAATATAAAACAAAGAAAGAATATAATCAGTTTTTTAAGTAAAAAAATTAATTTAAATGTTCAATTAATTGGAAATAATCACAATTTTTTCTTTGAACTACTCTGTCATTACTTTTTAAAAAATCCTATTTCTTTTAATAGTCTTTTGATAATGCTTTTTATTAGCTCTAAAGCAGTGATTTAAGCCTATTTAAAAGCAAGTTTAAATCAACCTATCAAATGAAGAAAGACAAAATCTTTTACATACTCCAAGATTAATGGATAAAATTTATAATTTTCATATAACAGGTATTAATAAGTTAAAATAGCTGTAGATGATTTTAAAAAATCGTAACGATTTCTAATTTTAATCATAAATTCAGACGATAAAATGATTTTGGTTATTAAAATATCTTATATAAAAGTGATTTTAATCTCAAGAAAAGGCTAGTGCTCATTAAAAATATAGATATGAAAAAATATTCAAGAAGGGAAAATTTCTGTTAAATGTATGAAAATTCTGATACACTTATTCATTAGCAGATTTCAATCCTGCAATTTTCAAATGATTCCAATGTTGTAAATTCAGGTATATAAACTGCGCTTAAAATATCGGTTTGTCCAAGAAAAATATAGAAAGTTTTGGGTAGTGATGAAATCCGTAAATGTTTCAAAATTAAAAGTTAACTCATTCTTTATTCGATGATGTAAAAATACAGTCGTATTTTAAAATTCCTAACTTTAAAGAATTCCGAGAAAAAAAATCGGTACATAAAAATTTCGATATATAGAAATTTTGATATACAGAAATGCATTATGCAAATTGCCCAATCACAGACATGTTTTTACTGCGAATCATTTTTACCAATATTGATTCATCTACATTTTCACATTTTAAAGACAGTCTTGATAATCTTTCTTGTTTCCGCTAATACTTTAAAGGATTGAAAAACAGAATCACGAATTTTAAAAATTGTTGATAACGTACTTGTCGAAATTTCATACATTTTTTCGTCATGTTTTTTTCATTTCACTTTTTCCGTCTTTGATTAACCGGAATTTCTCTTACACACTTCCTTTTAAAGGACATCTTTACTATAACAAATCTGAAGCTAGACTAAATTTAAAATAAAATTTTGCCCCAGGTTAAGAAAAGGATTCGCAGAATAAAAGATAAAAATAACATGCGATTCACTGACTAGGGTTCATTGCTTTTACGTAAACAACTTTCCAGTCCTCTTTGACCCTTTGCTAAAAATGGCTAAAATCAGCGAATATTCTTTTATTTTCCATTATATGAACAAAATCCCTTAACGTTTTTTAAAATTGCAGTAAGTATAAATAATATTCTTTTTCAAAAATTTTTGTTCCTATTTTATTCGGTATATTAAAATTGCTTTTCCTAATGAAAATTCAAGGTTTTTAAAACAAGTTCTATATATAGAAAATTTCAGTATATGGAATTTCGATAAATAAGAGTTCAACTGTATCTGCAATATAATATGATATAGTTTGGAAAGTGAATAGGTTTATTTCACAATTTTTTCCTCTTTCTTCTTTATTGTCAATAATATTAGACCTGCATTCTCGCCTCTTTTTATTATGACATTTAAAATATTTTTCGACAGATTTCAGCATATGCCTTAGCAAGAATATAACCAGAATTTGACGGATATCTTCTGTGTGATCTTAATTTAATAATTTATAAGGAAATTATTAACCTACAAAAAAAACTATTTTAAGTAAAAACATTCTTGACTTTTTATAATACTGCCGATTTCTAATAAAAATATCCATGGAGGTTGTAAACTTAATGTAAAAGAAATTGATGTCGGAATTTAATATATTTTCCCACACAGTCATACGAAAACGTTGACGGAAAATTTTATCCACTTTTGAATACCTCTTAAAACACTTATAACGATCTTGATTAGACTGAAACCTAAAAATTAATCCCTAATGCATTTAAAGATTTTACTTCAATTTGCGATACCATTTCGAATAAAATATATTTCTCATCTCGCATAAGAACAAAAATTTGTTTTGCCAATTCAGGCACGTATATGCGTTAAGGAAAAGAAGAGAAAATTAAAAATTAATTATTAAATTTGCAGAAAAATATTCAAAGTATATTTTACAAAATTTGAATAAAATATTTCAAACAAAGACAGATTTCTGTATTTATTTCTTTCCTAATATTAAAGAACTTGACAAAAGCATTTTGTATAAGAGATTTTACAATCTCAAGATACAAATACACAGCTCCGTTTAAGACAGGAACTCACAGCTTAAGAAATCTTGCTCCATAAAAGTATATTCTTCAAAAATATAACCTGATATTTTGATGTCAAATTATTATTACCTGATATTATTGACAAAAAAATTATTTTTGAGAATTATAGAATGAATGATATACAATGATTGATGCATACGTATCTATATTATATGATGTCAAGTTATTTTATTATATGTGATTTCTAATGGTTTATGCAAACGTAAGACTTGTCTGACATATCTGACGCAGCCATAGCTTGCGTCTTTCACATTACCTAAGTACTGACAGGTAGCAATTTACTTTTCAAAAAAACATGATATTTTTACTTCATTTTAATTATGGCGCTATGTTTATGGGCAAATAAATTTGAAACATGACGATGTTTCTCATATCGTGTCCTTATATTGTTTCAAAATAAAGTTGTCAGAAAAAGACAAGAAAAGATGGCTTGTGCATTTAAAATGAATAGTAATATAAAGAAAAAAATTAAAATTGCTATTTAATTTGAAATAATTGCGGCCATTACTTTTTTGTCCTGAAACTGGATGTTTACTCTTCTAACTTTCTGAAATTAAAAATAATAATCTAATAAAAACTGAATTTCTTATAGAAAAACTTCAGAGGGAGCTTAAAATTTATTTATTTGCAATTCTTATTAATTTTTTTACTTAGTGGAAAAAATTCTTTGATTTCTTGATATCAGAAACATATATTTTTTTTTTTTTAAACCAAGAATCAAACTTTTAATAAATTTCAACTACATAAAAAAGAATGGTCATAATTAAAATTTGACAAAAGTATTTTTTTTTATTTGTAGATGCAAAAGCGAAAATTCTGCCACATTTATTCTGCTTTTCAATAAATTAAATTTGATTTTAAAAAAAAATATTTAATTAAATTTTATAAATACTTATTTCAAAAATATGTTATTGATTCGATCTTTTTAGAAATTTATTTTACTCAGACATCACGCGCTTCATATTAGTATAGTATAACACGAAGTAAAGATTCTGTTTTCCCTAACATGCAGAGCTTCCATCTTTAAAACTAGATAAGATAATAATTTAAATTCAAATAAAATACAAATTTAAATACGAAGTTTGTTTAGGGAATCAGAACAATTTATGGCAATTACATAAATATAATTCCAAATAAAATTCTTCAAATCGGTGTAATCTATTTAAAAAACAAAATAAAGTTAAAAAAATTGAAAATATTCAGTTAACTAGCTTCAAATTGATTTTTTATTTCTATAAAAGATAATCGAAGATCCTAAAATTAGAAATCTTACACTAATTCTAGCTATAATTTTGCTTTTATTCTTTTTATTGTGAAATTTTAATCAGCATACACTTTTTCAATGAAGAACTTTAAGTGGTAGAAAAGAGTAAATAAAAATCCAACCTTTTTGTATTCATACATAAATATTTCAGTAACCACTTTTATTATTGACGAAATCTAATTATATCCGCACATATATCCTTATTCTTTATATAAATGCGATTTTTACGATCTATTACGCGCACAAATCAAATGAACACACACGTATACAAATCAAACTCTCCTGTAAAAATATTAAAGCTTTCTGTGAGGTCTTAAAATGCTTTGAGTGATGCCCCTTGTCAGAATTACATCCGAATCCCATTTTTCTCACATACAACCCAACAGACTCGCGGTGTGGTATGACCTCAAATAAAGACAAACTTGGATCTCTAACATGTCCAGCTACCATTTGTGAGGCAGACCATCTACTAATTTATAACCGAGATTTTGCAAAAGACCCTTCCAGCTTCCTTCTACTGGTGACACTTAAAATAATTCTTTCCACTCCTGGAGGCGACGAGTTCGAAGTTCAACGCTTCCATAAATCTCTTACAAGATAGATATTCCTTATTTCAGTGAGAAACCATCATCTTCTTCCTATTTTTTTTTTCTTCCCTCGGAGCTCTAATTGTGGAAATAAAAAGAATGAAACAGGTTTTGTAAGGCCAATGCCAGGGTAAAAAGTGATGGTAAGCTGCCATATGAAGATAGCATCATTTCATTAAGAAGTCCTCGCACGGGAAAGGACCTTGGCAGAAAAAGAAAGCAAACACTGCAAAATAAATGATGGTGCCAGTTTCAATTGGTTTCACTGAAAATTTCGTGAGTGCTTCTCGGTGTCGGAAAATTTTCCTTCAAAAGGTGTTTAGATAAAGTTTTGTGAAATAAGCCCGTCAAGTGAGTAATGACGTTACAAGATTAACGCATCACAGAGCTGTGATAATATGCAGTATGTATTACTTAACAATCGACAAGACTATAAATAACAGAAAAAGCTCTCGTGATAGATAAAAAAAACAACAAGAAGAACAAGAAAACGATTTTAGTTGCGAAGCGTAAAAAAGAACGCAGATTCTGTATTCAGTTTCAATCAATTTATCTATTGCAAATATTTTTTTTTAATAAAATAGTCTAAAATTTCCTATAACTTTGTATAAATGAAACTTATGTACATATGAAGATATGTATGTTATATATCTATTTATAAAGAGAAAAAAATGTTTTTTCCTTCGAAAGAATTTATCTTATTTATTAAAATTTAACCAAAGATAATTAATTAATCAATTCCCTGACAGTAAATAAATAATGAACTTAAATCTAATTAGTGAAAAGAAAATAATTTCCTTTTGGTTTTGGTATTGCGTATTATGAAATCTATATTCAATAAAAATGCATTACGTTTTAAAGCAAAAATTTCTTTAAACGTATTTATGAATTTATTGGTTTAGATGTTTAGGTTCATTATTAACTTTTGGACGGGTATAATATTTGAAATCATTATACTTAAACACAAGAAATGCGCCTAATATAGAGGTTATGCGCATTAAAAGGTTAAAACACAAACCGATTAGCATTGTTTTTTTTTAAATTTTTTTTAGGTAACTACATTTAAAGGCAAAGGAAGACATTTTGTAATCTTATCAGACAAATACGATAGAAAAAATTTATCTGCAACAAACAACATTCTTGAAATCTTTTCCCATGATAGAAACAAACAACTTTTTAAAAGTATGGATGAGCATAAAGCAAGAAATACAGATCTAAAAAATTAAAATGAAAAAAAAGCATACTTAAAAAAGCTGTTTTAACAAAATGGAAATTGAAGTCGGTATTGTTGCCCAAGCAAAAAATAGATAAATAAAAAAATAAAAATGTTCTTAAATTACTGTTTCATGAAATAGTAAAAAAATATAGAGATGTCATATATTTTATATTTTGTTAACAGCTTTGAAATTAAAGAAAAAAAAATCTCCCATAAAATGTATCAACGTGGAAAGAATGCTCCTATTGTCTAAATCATCCACTAATTAAATAAGTCATAGCAATTCTTCTTCATTAAAAAATGGCAGATATAAAGCAAGCATTTTAAATAAAGCATATATTAATTTTTTATTTTCGAAGTATGGCATATAAAAACTATTAAAATATCATATCAAAGTAAAATAGTAAAATAGCATTTTCGATTCATTTCTATCTAAAATAGATGTTTAAAAAGTAAATTCGAATGATGAGATCTAAAAAATAGTAATAAGCAAGTCAATATTAGAATGAAAAAAAAAATGGATATACATTAGGAGAAAACAAAAGTTTTGAGAAAACAAAAACAGTAGCCTTCCGATTATTAAAAAAAAAAGCAATCTTTCATAAAGATCTGCCATATCTCGCTATTCATTAAAAATTTATTGCAATTACACGGACAAATCCTGTTAAACTTTCACTGATCAAAGAAGAAACAACACTACTTGAAGCTGATTCTTATCCAACGATTGATGAATCAACAATTGTGCATCAAAAAGAAGATTGTCACTGATAATAAATAATATGATTTAGCCGTCCACGTTGCTATTTTAATTTCCCTCTGAAACGTGACCGCAACTGTCACTGCTTCCTGTTTCTCACTCTTCGATCGTCTTCAGTCTCTTTTCCCCTTTTAAAAAAAATCCTTGTTACTGGTCAATAACTTAAATGCATTTGGAAAGATTAAAAAACAGGAAAAGAAAAGGTAAAAAACTAAAGAAAAAAAAAGCATTGACCAACAGACCGTGAAAGCCTATCCTTGGCTTTTAACGAATTGGTTGACCCGCCTCTCGATTGGAACCAACTGTCTCACCAAAAAGTCCAGCGTTTTCTAATTGGGCGTAAGGTGGGAATGAAATTCTTCTTTTAACCAATTAGGTAGGTAATCTATGAAGCTTGACGACTGCATTTTTTTCTCCTATCCCTCTTGAAAAGTGTTCAATAAGCCAATAGGCTGCCAGGGTTGGTAATTATCATTCTCGAAGAACTATTTCATTCTTTCTAATTTCCTCCTCACACATCTCTCGTTCTTTTGTGTGGAAATTTTCGCTGATAAAAGTGAAGGTTGAAAGGCTACCGAAAATAATTAGAAATGTGTGGAAGAATTTCCTCCTGTAGACCGAAGAGGAAACCGTTTCTACTAATCCGCCTGTTCTTGATATTTATCAGTTGTAAAATGCAAGGAGACGTGGACATGTTGGTAGCACTTATCTATGATGAATGGGCCTCAAATAGAAGAAACAAAGACACTGGGGAGTAAAATTATAGCCCATACTTCGTTTGGTCTGTTGAAAATCAAAAACACATTGGCCTCAAAAACATAGGGTTGAAAAATCAAAAATGGTTGAATAAATTTGAATCGCATTTTAAGAATAGGATGTCCAAAAGATTGGAGTTGGAGCTCAGATAAAATATGGTTAAATAAAAGTATTAGTTTCCTAGAAGAGTAGAAGGAAATTATTAAGTAATTGAAAAATCAGAAGGCGTTCGGATTTAAAATGCATATTTTATATACTTAAATTTGAAAAACATAAACTATTGATCTTTTTGATGAATTAAAGATAAGCGATTCAATATGAGTTATATTTTATTGATGAATAATGTTGTTGGATAAAATGCATATCTACGTTCTCTAAGTAATATTATAAAATTTAAAAAAATAGACAAATGGAGGAAAAAATTAGTATGTAATCTGAATTTAAAGGTATATATTAAAAAGTGCTTCCTAATACATTTAATTTGAAAATAAAAATTATTTGACAATTTTGTTGCAAATCAAAACATTTAATTTTGCAGGATCGTAAAAATAAATATGAAATCGATGAGCAAGTATATAACAGACTTTAAATTTATTATTTTACTATTTTAATTTCTACACTAGATAATTAGATGATTGACACCTTCTGCTCCTGTATTGTGTTTTCATTCCGATTATTTCGTTAAAAGTATATAGAAAATTTGAAATATTTATAGATAACCAATAAATTACGCGTCGAATAATCGGCTATACGGTTAAATAATTTTAATTCACAATTCACTTTGAAAATCCAATATAAAACACCTCTGCATTTATATATATATAAACATTCACCCACGCACAATTTTTGCGAGAATTATTTTTAAATTATAAGACATTCAGGTTCTATATAAGTTAAAAAGTCAGAAAGTCAGTAAGTTTTTGAAATCTGAAGTAAAAAGCGAAATAAAGACTTTTAAAACAGCAAAATCGCCGAAAAAATTGTACGCAACGATGGCAGTATTATTGTGAAGGGATATAAGGATATCAATAAGTAGTATGTACACAATAATAAAAAATGCAATGCATGACAATATGAATATAAATGAAAACATTTCAAATTTATTACTTGTCAGCATAATTGCCATTTATGTTCAGGTATTTGTTCGAGCGCTGGATTAATTTGAAGATCCAGATCTCATGGAACAAGGTTGGCCCATAAGAATTTGTCGTCAGAACCAAACTTTTGCTGACAAGGAATCTCTTCATGGATCTAAACAGATGAAAATTAGAGTGCGCCTCCAGGACTTTATGGTGGGAGCACAAAATTTTCCCAACCGAATTCTAGCAGTTTGGCATGAAAAAGCGAAGCCGTTTCTATGAGACCGTGATGTTTATATTGATTCAGCGTTGGGTCAAATGCCTCAAAATGAATGGCAAGTATGCCAAAATGTAATAAATTGGCAATACTTTTACATTTCCATTTCGTATTGTCATGCATTGCATTTTTTATTATTGTGTACAAAATTATTTGCGTTAATTATTTATAAGTCTTGGTAAATCAATGAATTTATAATTTGCATCATTAAAAAAAATAAAAAAAAGCCAGATGAAGAGATATAATTTCAAATAGCAGATAAGATAAATTCAGTAATTTGTTTTTCCTTTCATTAACAATTTTCTAATACTATTATGACCAACTTCATCAATATCGCTGTTCAGTGTACAATAAAAGACATGATATGACTGTAATAAATAATTTTATTACTTTCTAAATTGGTATATAACAATTTTATAGCATATTTTTAAAAAAATCAAAACAAAATCAATTTTTAAAATTTATTAAATCTAGAACACGTTTGAATATGAAGTTAATACAAAGAAACAAAAAAATTCTTTTCAAATCTGACTAATAACCGCGCTTGTATTCAAGCAATATAAAATCCAAAGCTTCGTGCTATAGCTCACTTTTCTCACATATGTGCTTCCTGCAATTTAGAGGGTTTGAAATAAATAATTATAGAAAAAAGTAAGCTATAATCATAAATAGACCTCTATGAAAAAGTTTTAACGACATTTCTTCATGTCGACCTGCAATTGTCCCCAACCAATTTTTTCTTTGTTTTATAAAGCGGGAATTTGAAAACACAAGAAATATATACTTCAACCCACAAACTGACATCATTACAAGAGGATTTTGGTGGAAAGGCCTAATGACTATGTGTCCCAAAACGTTCTGTGCACGCAATGTCATATGCAGAGCTTATTTGTCCCGTTTCCCTATGAGTCAAAAAGCTATTATTATTTGCAACTTTTTGCATCGAATTCACAGATTTACAAGCACTGTAGACGCGCATTGATGTTCGAAGGTCTTGAACCTCGAAGATTCTAATTAAGTATCAGGTAAGATTTCAACACCGTTGTAGCGGTCGCCTGCAACTGTTCATATTTAGAAGCAGCTGACATCGATTATAAAATCTTTTCTTTTTTCCTCCTGATTTTTTTTTCTCCATCTCCATTTAACTAAAAAGATATTCTATCGTTTTATCAGCATATTTTTCAAAAAATATGGCCCTTTATTCTTTAATAAAAGGACATGTTTATCTAAATTTTTAATTACTTATTTTTTAAATAATTCATTATTATATAATAATAATTTGAAAGTAATTAAATTCATTAAGCAAAATTTACGCAAAAGCATTCAACATGAAAATTCAGGATTAATCTATTATTCTTTATGAAATTAGAATAATAGCCCTTAAATAAATTCAAGGTAGTTATTTCTTTATTTAATCAAAGCATCGAAATTCTAATCTCCACTAATTAGCAAAAATCTAGCCACAATAGAAATTTTCTTAGAAATGTATATACAATTCGAAACATTTAGAGGAGTGGTTTCTTAATATCCTCAATCAGTTTCACAAAATAGATGATAATTTTGCAATTTCCTAGTTATTAATCAAATCCTTTCTTTAAAATTTAATTATTGCTGTCTTTTTTCGATGCGAACGAGGAATATATTTTCAACCTCAGAATCTTTTCGCATTGGAAAAACCTATTCAAAATCTTGTAAAAAAAATTACATACACGAAATATTATTTTCGAAAAATATTCATCTTAAATGTCACATTCCACCCTAATGCAAAATAGAATGCAAGGTTTCACGCAAGATAAAGCTTTTCTTTTAAAAAGAAATATGACTTAATGTTGATCTTGCCGTATGAGATAGTTATTATTTTTCTTTTCTTTTTCTTTCTTTCTTTCTTTCTTTCTTTTTTTTTTTCTTTCTTTCTTTTGGACCCTTTCTTTTTTTTATAACTGCCAAAAGTAAGAAAGGGGTAAGGCTTCCAGAATCTTTCTGAAGTTAATACAATAAAAAAAATTAATGGTAATATTTTTCAAGAACTCTGCAACAGAGAATTTATGGTACATTGAAATTTATACCGAAAATGCTTGCAATTGTTCATTTCCGGATTACATAGAATTTCCGCAAAAAGGTCATTCAAACTACTAAAAGGTATAAGACAGAAACAATTTTATATCAAAACACAAATTTTGAAAAAAAAAAATAATGGAAACCGCCCCCCAGAAACGTGATATGAATGCAGGTAACTCCAAGACGGCACAGATCCTGTGATTTAAAATCTATTACAAAAGGGATCACAACTGCAGACAAAAGACATGACTAGTGTTTCTACGAAAACCAATTTGTTTAACTAAATTCTTAACACTAAACTAGTTATTCTCTTCTCCTCTTCAAAGAAAGGAAATGCATGCTCGATTAAGCTTCAGCAAGATACACTCGACATCTTTACTATCAATAATCTAAAGGAAGCCAGAGACAATGTTTCCTCTCAGAACACTTGTTGATAAGCATGACAGATGCGTTAAGGCAACCCGCCGCATTACAGATGTACAACAATTCTCACCGACCAGCTAATACTACAGATAATCACAGCTTTAAGTGTTGCTTTTGCAACGGAAGGAATCCAACTGCGCCAACAAGTGATGCATGTTTATCGCTGCTTAAGCAAACCACAGAAGTCTCCCAAAGAATTAATGACTGCGGATTTGTAGCAAATTTCCGCCTTAATCCAGAGATTTACGAGCGTGTGGTCGGCTACGATTCATCCTAAGGGGCCCCATTTTCTGTTACGAGATGTGTTGAAACACCAATGAAACATCCTCCTCTTTTCAACGTCCTGCTGAGGACTACATCGCTTGCTCATAAAATACTATTTAACTGCCAACCTTAAGTCGATAGTAGCCCCGAGGCATCGAGAACCAGCCTCCCCCCCCCCCCCCGCCATTTCTTGTTCACAAACACTTCCTAATCGCTGCTTTTGTAAGTGCTGCAGAAGGAACCCCTCTTTCTATCGGACACAGTTTTGAGAAGGGAAGAGGCTCTTCATCAAATATATCGTACTCTTTTGAGAGAAGCCCTTTAAAACAGCTCTTCTCCCGGCTATTATTAGATCTGATAATTAGACTGGAAAGGATGTGAGTTGCTTTAGAAGGCCGGATTTATCGACAAACAGGAATGATTGAAAAAATAAGCAATTAAATGATAGAATGAAGCAATGGGCAAAATTTTGGAGAGCGAAAAAGAAAGGGATATTTTAGAACTGAATGCTTGAAATGGAATGAGATCTGAAATGCAGCCCCACTCCCAGAAACTATACAAGAGATTGGTACATGTAGTTTGAAGTGAATTGCTTTAGAAGGCCGGATTTATCGACAAACAGGAATTATTACAAAAATTAGCAATCAAATGATAAAAAGTGAAGCATTGGGCCAAGTTTTGTAAAGCAAAAAAGAAAAGGTTAGCTTAGAACTCAATACTTGAAATAAAATAAGTTTTGAAATGCTTTTTTTTTTTTCTCCAGAAATTATGAAAGAAAGCTGCACATGAACTTAATTCATATGCCATCTGTCATTTTATTTAAAGGAAATGCATATTTCATTAAATCACTCAAATATCACACTGAAATTTTTTCCCCCCCCCCCCCAAAAAAAAAGCAAGTTTAGCATGTGTTTTGTCTTTTTGTTCTTTCTCATAAAATGTTTTCGAATTGTTTCAAGTAATAACTGATGGATACCTTTATTTAAATGGATAAAGGATGTTATAAAAAGTCAAGAATAATTAGTAGATCAAATAATCTTACTGCTTTTTTACAGGCTTGCACGTAATTCTTTGTTCTTTAAGTTAAAAATAGAATTGGATGATAAGATCAACCACCACAAGTGTGTTCACAGACCGGAAGAAATATATATCTTTTACGTGACTGTATCCTTTAGAAGAAAGTCATCTGATTCATAATGTCTTTCAGATTATGAATCAGATGACTTTGTCATTTTTTTCATGACAAATCTCTATTAGCATATCATTTATATAACAATAGAATCTTTTAGACGGAATCTTCTTTGATTGAAAAAGAAGTTTTTATGGCAGGTTTGAAAATTATGGGATGCTCTGAAATAATATATATACACGTTAGGGAAGTTTTAAGAATGGATTTCAATGCGTTTGATCTGGTAGATAAGTAAGTTGTTTATTGAACCTGTTAAATGCATAACAAACTCGATAAGTACTGAGAGTATTATATGCACTATAGACCTCATAAGACATAAATGTATATATAAGTTCACAATCAGAAAGATTGAAAAGTTTCATTGTTGTCTATTTTCAACATGGGAATAGTGCTGCGATATCAACCTATGAACAGGTTACAGAAAATTCTCTTAGATTTTGTTTAAAAATAATAAATTATTACAACGGAGTTTAACTTTTCTTCAGAGAGAAAATGATGAAAATTCTTTTATATTCACAATAATTATTTTAAACAAAAAAAAAGCACTCAGTGATAAAATATATTAGTCAAAAATTTATTCATTCTATATTGCAATATGAAATACATATATAATACTCTCAGAGTCTTTTCACAGTTCTTTTATTTTAATCATTTTTTCTATCACAGAACAAGAGAAATTTAATTCATTTTATTAAATGGAGCAACATAATGTATATACTGTAATAGTTCACATTTTACCAAATATTTGCTAGCTTTTTTTCAGGTTAGGCGCACTATTAATTATCATATTTATTGCTTTTTAGCCAAATATACCAAACATTTTGACTTGAAGCATCAGTATTGCCAGATTTTACTTAATAAAAATTCTAGTCTTCATGTTCCTTTAACACAATTCAACAATCCACAAATTAATATTTTATTCTTTTCCGGTAAAGTCAATTAAAATAACGAACAAATTGTACACAATAGGTTTCTATAATTATTAAGACTAAAGGAAACAGATCCTGTGCAATCAACAATTTAATTGGAAGACAATTGCCCATAGGAAATTCAATAAAGAGTACAAGAACAAAAATAAAAATTTCACACGTCCAATCTGCTGCTTGCCAGCCCAAACTTACCAGAAACCGAATCTATTTTAATCGATCACGATATAACCTCCCACTTCTACCCCCCAAATGTTCTTTAATATAAAAAGCAGAGAAGAGGAAATAGCTGACTTGTCAACTAAGTGATTCATCACCTAACCTCATATGACCTATCACACCCACCAGCATATGAAATTCGGACCATGCACGATCTTCGTGCCGTATATAAATATGTACAAGCCTAGAATTTTGCTTCCAATGCAATTTTTCATGCGTAAAATTAATTTTCAATGCATTCGCACCTCGAACACAGGAGCTCACCTTAATCCTCAAAAGGGGCCATGACTGGAGGCCGGTCTCGTCCGAGGAGTGAACGAAAGAAGAAGGAAAAAAAAAATGTGCATATATCCAGCATGTTCATGGGCCTTTATGTTCTCACCCTATGCAAGCAAGCTCATGAAATTGAAATTAGAAAAATCTTAGAGGCGGATGACGCGTGTCGAATAGGTAAGACAGCCTTCGAACGAATCGACATACAGAAAGAAGTATGAAATTTACTGTACAATTTACGTGCGCGCTAAATCAAATGGAAATAAATAAAACCCTAAACATATTATATATTAATTCGACTACAAATAATTCTGTGCCTTAAAAATACTATGTTACATCTTCTTAGTTTTAAGATTATTTGTTTAACGATTAAGATTTGAAATTCTAAATAAAAAGAAAAAAAAATTAATCTGCCATATTATTTAATTATTTTCGAATTTAGGAATAATTTATATGTGACATGATGCAAAAAAAAAGCTATTTATTCAAAACATTTTTAATGAAAAATTTTTTAGTTATGCATTTAATAGAGAATGTCGAAATTAGTAAATTTTTCATTTGAGGAATATTTCAAACATAACCGTTATGAATATTATTATTTTTTTTTAAAAAAAGGTAGGTTGTAAAGACAATTTTTACTTTTCGATAGTATTGATGATCACTACCTACTGATAAATTCAATGTAGTGGAGTTTGAATTTATCAAAGCAATTCTGCACTAAAATCATCGACCTTCAAAATACAACAATTAATCAATAAATTTATTAAACATGCTCTGATAGAATATGTAAATATCCTTACATCATTCTAAGAAATGGTCACTTCCCTCTTATATTTCCGTATAAGATCAATTCTGACTAAGTATTAAATGAAATTCTACTTTCTCGATGTTATTAAATTTATTCTCTTTAATGAAATCATTCCTAAATTTCATTAACTAACTTAGCCCTCTAGCCTAATCATATTCGCTAAATAACATGGCATTAGGCTTCTATTTTTAAGGCTCCACATTTATATTCAGATTGAGTAAAAGTGCCTGCGCAATAACCCCCCCACCACCACCACCAAATAACATCAATCATAATGGATTTTTAAAATTATCAGACAAATGTATATAAGAAATTAACACAGCTTGGATTAGGATAACTTGAAAAGAACCAACAAATTGCAGTTTCAGCATTTTTTTTTTTTATCCTTTTTCTTCAAAATAGTGATTGCCAGCACACCTAAGTTTAGGCTACAAAATTGATAACGCATCATTTTCAATACGTTTTATTTAAAACTACAGATCATGATAAATTCGTATTATATTGAAAAGTTATTAACAGCGACAAAGCTTGCATCACAATGATAATTCGGTACATTGTATGTAATGTCTAAATCTACTCAGGTTGCAGGGGCATAATGTTAAAGCATACCGTTAAATATGATTGCTTATTATGCATATAGAAAGTATTTCTACGTATTTAATAATTAGAAACAAATGTCTTAGCTATTAATGTTAATTCATAAGCTATTTGTTATAATTCTATTAATTTAAGACATTATTTTTACGTTATACGACATTACGTTATACGACATGCTATTTATTGCGTTATAAATCAGCAGAAAACTTCAATAGAGTTAATGCCTCCAGGTACTGGTTAAACAAAAGGAAGGAGGATTCAAATTCAGATGAACAGGCTTGCTTTTTCATGCGAATATTAGAATAAGGAAAATGAGAATATTTTTCAAATGTCTTCGTTATACTGTTAAGGACTTCGAAGGGCAGTTTTTTCATGAAGTTTGTAGCTTTGCGATAGAAATTAAAGAATCCGAACAGAATAGAGAATTTTTATCTTAATAGCATTCTTTCCTTGAGAAGCTTTATAATTTTTCTTAGTATGTCATAAAAACAAAAAAATTATTTACTTCGCTTTCTTTCTCTTTTTGTAGTCTGATCAAAAAGATACAGAGTGCAAAATAGGGAATTCCCATTGGTCGATTTTATCTTAGCCATTCCTTAGAAATGATAAACTGGCACATTCTTACAAAAATAATAGAAAAAAAAGGTAGAGCTTGGCACTTTTGAACAGAACTTTTCTTATACACTTGAAGCTCTACTGAAGTCAAGAGAAGCAATTTTCTTCATACCAGGACAAAAATAATCGTTCTAGTAGAAGACGAAAAAATTCCAGGATATATATGAGATGAAATTTGCTGAAATTGCTTTCCAAAACAGAAGTAAGGTCAATGCATCAAAATCCAAAAGTCAATTAAAAATGAAGCACATTTTTGAAGCTTTCAGCTATATCTTTCAAAAATATTATCTCACAAAACTGAATTTTACCCGAACTTAAAACTTTAAAAAATTTCTTCATAAGGATATCAATTTTATTCCAAAAATATTTCCAGAAATTTTAATAATTTTATAAAAACTTAATTTGATATACAATTTATATCATTGTCTTTACTATGATGATGAAATTCAAACCGATTTTATTGTTCAATCAGACGTAAGCCGTTTTCGGCAATGTTAAAATTAAAATAAATGATTGCTTTCTTTGAAAATAAATTCCGAAGTAGTCTTTTCATTTCTGTCTTTATTTTGTAGTAGGCATTCTTTTAAAAAAAATTTGCACATATCACATTGTAATTTGCGGTAGACTGATTCCATTAAATTCATATTTTCCAGACAACATTTAAATAAATGCAGTTTGTAATTAATAGTCTATCTATAATAATAATAATTTAATTATAATACTAATAGTATATAATTAATAGTTTAATAGCCTTGAACGGCAATGTTCCGGCAGGATAAACTGGTCATCATCATCGTTTTTTTTTTTTTTTTTTTTTTTTTAGAAATTGGATGGTGGATGGAAAGTAACACTAAAAAATAAACAATTATATTCATTGTTTTAATAAAGGGGCTTCGTTGAGGGCAGTCACAAATTTTTAACTAAGGTTCCTTTGTTGAATAGTTTGAATACTGTCGAAAGTTGCCTTCATAATAATAGGACTGTTGCCTACAACTCGTTCCAGCAACCATTCAGACATAATCTTCAACGATACTACCAACATTTTGCAATTCCTGCTCCACTTCCTCAGTCACCCTCGAAATACCCCGTGCCCCAAAATGAACGGGTTCACGGCCACGGGTACAGCCGTTCAACCCGGCCCGGTCGCAAGGGTTAGGCATCTGCGTCCGCGGATTGCAGAGGGTTCCGTTGAATTGTTTTGGTTCCCCTTTCTCCATTGTGGCAGGAGCCGATGAACCCTACGGCGCATGTGCCTGCAGCCATGCCGCTGCGTACGACACATTTTACGGCGAGGGTGGTAGGTCTCGTGGCCGTGGGTGGAGCGTCTCGCCACTCCCACCTTTTCTTTGATTCAGGGGAAGACTTTAAATAAATTAATAAAGTGGGAGGTGGCTTCGGAGTTTTTAGGGGGAGTTGGTGGATTGTGTAATTAGTGATGTATATGAAGAGGTGCGCAGTTTTATAAAATTCCTTCTTCTTTTGTGTCAAAATATTCTTTTTTTTTTTTATTCCTTCGGTATAAATTTTGAATTATTCTGGAGAAATCCTTTTTTTTAAAGTGTGTATGTTAAAGATATAAAAATAAAGACATTTAATGACACTGAATATGTTGTTATGATCTTTATTAGTCGTGTTTTCAATGTAATGAATTTTGTGGAGGTACAGTGACGGAATTGAACATAATGAATTTAATAGGGTACAGTGACGGAATCGAAGGCGAGTGCTTTTATTAAGAGAGGCTGAAATTTGAGTTTTTAACTGTCAGTTGACAATTTAAATTATCCACATGCTAGACAAAATGGATAAATTATTTTTTTTTCAAAGGGAAAAGTACATTTTAAATATATGATTGCATTACAGTTAAGATAATATTCAATAATGCAATAAATATTTGTGTGTGTGTGTCTTTGAAGTTGAAAATCCTGATTGGTATGACAATTTCGTTTATATGAGAAAATATTTAAGCGGCACAGACTTCGATATTCAATATAATTTAGAAGACATTAATGTCTCAGAATAATTCACAAGCATATAATTAGCACAGCTTCCCCTCCCCCATTCTTCTCTTACAGAAGAATTATTTAATTAAATAGACGCACTTTTTTTCTATTTCGGGACATAACATTTCTTAGTATGTATCAACCTTTTTAAAAAATTAAATTACTAATGATCCATAAAATGCCTATAGTATATATTTCAGACGCTGCTTTTCATTTTGATCCTGGTGTTATTCATTTATAATTTAAATTAAAAAATAAAATCCCTACTAATTTTTACAATTTTGAAAGATTAAATCATGGTTTATATAAGATTCAATAATTAATTTATTGCCATTACTGAAGCCATTTGAAGGCCTTTTTGAGTGGAATTCGCAATTCTGAACCATGTCCAGACGATGAGGTTGATTCTTGAGCTGGCACTTTCCTCTCTTCCTCAACGAA
>JAPMOR010019775.1:382392-420113 GCA_026543865.1 Argiope aurantia
TATATATATATATATATATATATATATATATATATATATATATATACTGTACCAAATGAGCCTACGTTTATACATTATACCAAATGATCCCATGGTATATATATTGTACTAATTGATCCTATGGAATATATTTTGCAAGAAATTATCCTTATACCTTATTAAGTCACATCTAGTGTGATTGGCATAATCATCGCCAAAAAGTCAACAGAAGTTCGAGGGAAACAAGCTGAGATTAAAAGGTAACCTCTACCTTGCCTTCTAAATACTTGAAAAGAGTTGAAAAAAGTTTTCATTCCTTTGACAGAATAACTGCATTAAAAATATGCTTGATTTTTTTTATCACTAGCCAGCAAAGTCAAACGTTAAAAATATAGTTAAATACACAGAAAAAAATTAATTCATCAAGGAATTGCAAGCAAAAGTCTCAGAAAAGCAACAATCTAAAAGAGTGCGTATAAAAATATATTTAATTTCAGCATCTAAAACTAAAAGTTTCGTGCTTGATATGTTTAGGCATGATATTAGTTTTTACACATTGTAAACACAAATGATAATTTTGTTACAGACAGTGTGCCTTTCTCTTTCAAGAAATATGCATTTAAGAAAGAGAACGTTTTAGGTATTAAAACTCTGATAATAAGCCTTTAATAACATTAGGAAACAGTAAACATTTCCTTAGAATCACATGATTTATAGACATAATTGATATATGCAGAGTGGTGAAGAATATCTCAGAGGATTCGAGCTATTAGCGGCAAAATAAGCTGAATAATTTTAATTTCCTTTTCACCATTGTGAATATGATGAAAGAAAATAGTATAGAACTTACGAAATTTTGTTCAAATTATGGGAATTTTTAAATTTCAGCCAATAATTTAAATATTATTTGCTGAATAATTTCAGCGAACAATTTAAAATCAAAATATTATTTGAAAGAACGTAAACATGAGAAGTGTCATACAGTGAGTATTCTCCAATTCACGACACTTTAGATAAATTTCTAAATTATAATCTAAATTACATAATGATTTACTTTTAATACTTAAAGTATTTATCTAAATAGAGAAAATAACGAGACAGCGCTTGACCTAGAATATTATTTACCAAACGAAAATGAAAAGTAAAAATATAGTAAGATATAGATTTAACTAAATATAAAATTCATTAAATCAAACATTTAAAAAAAGATGGTTTGATTAATCTCAACAGTTATCAAAAGGATAAAGTATTGAATCTGATTGTCACAAATATGTATTAATAAGATTTACTATTTCAAACGAAATTGGATGCGAAATTAAGTGCAATAACAAACGTAAAATTAACACTTTCTAAAACCCGATTTTTTTTCCGAAAAGACTAAATCAAACATTTGAAATTTATGATACTATAAAAATTCCTTTTCTTCTTATGGTCAACGCCAAAAAAGAGAACTGAAGAAAAAAAAAGGGCATCGAGACGTTTTTGCAAAGATAATTTACAGATTCTGATCCATAAAAAGATTCCTAAGCGTGACAAATGAGTAGAAAACTTTTTTAAAGGCCTAATTTACTCAATAAAATGAGAGATCATAATATTGCAAATAAACTGAAAGCTGATTTAGTCACACAAAACATGGAAATGTGATAAGTTTTTTTTTAACTCTGATAATAATAGAACATATTTTCAAATATTAGCTATTCTTAACATTTTCAAATAAACACATTCCATTTTGTAACATAAAGAAAATTTAAATCTTATGTAGTATATCAGCATTTTAAAGACATATCATAATAGCTTTGATTTTTTTAAAGTTCGAATTCTTGAATATTTTTTGCGCTTTATTTTTCCATGAAAAAATTTCTAATTTTTTGCATTACTTATTATTATTCAAACAGTTCATTTGATTAAAAATTATTTCAGTTGTCAAGACAAATACAAATGATCATTAAAATAAATTAAGAAAAAATAACTTTTTAATTTAGGAAATAGTTTTTAAAAGCTATTGATTTGTCTGCCAGCATATTTTTTAAGTCTAAGAAGTAAGCTTTTATTTTTCTTTATCTCTTCTAAATAAATGTATGAAAGAATATTTACATGTATTTATACATATATACTAATAACAAATTCCATTCATCCTCTAATCTCAAGGTATATAGAAAATAACATATTTAATTACAAAGATATAATTTAAATAAAAATTAATTTTGGCTGATTTTAGTTATATCCTTCTGTTTTTCTAAAATGTTACATTCTGTCAAAAATGCAACTTATATATTTTCATCAGATCAAAAGATTCTGATTTAAAAAAGAAAATGTTGCACTATTTCTGTGCAAAATTTTAATAATATATAATTCTATAAAAAAAGGCAAAATAAATATATCTGTTTTCAACATACAAATTGCACTTTTCAAATAGGAATGAAAATACGATAAGCATTTTAAACAATTCTTGCGCAACATAGGTCATTCTTTTCCGAGAATATGCATTAATTAAATAGAAACGTCCTTGAAAAGTTTTCTATTGCACTTTCTACATTATTTCATAACCAATTTTATCTCAACAATTATTGTCATTATTAATACATTACGTCTTTTTTAGAAATTGCACATGTGATCTTTATTCTGTATCTTAGAATTCGATTGTATCTAAGATGAGAGTAAAACTACTCTCTGACGTCAAATTTGGATGAAAAGGCATATCAAAATAAAAAAAAAAACAAATTACATTAAAGTGAACAACAATCGAACATACTTCTTCTTATCAAAAGGAAAATAATCTATTTTACAAATATTTTATTTCTCATTGAAAATAGTCAAAATTTAATGCGAAATTATTCCATTTAAATGTTATTGTTATCAAATAAATTGTTCGCTCGCTTAAGGATGAGTTGATATAATTCAATAAAGCTTTAGGGAATAAAACTTTACCATTTTCGGATGGTAATTATTTTAATTTCAGTTTGCATTGCACAACATCGGAGCAATACCGATGAAAAAGGGACTTTAAAAAAAATTATATTTCAGTATTTTATAATATTTTTACTATAATTCAATATTAAGATGTGTTCAAAAATATTCTTTTATGATCATTAATTGATGACTTATTTAAAATACTGACTTCTTTTCCCGTTTTGCCAAAAATCGCACAAAACAATTCAAAGTAACATTAAAATAAAAAAAAATAAAAAAATACTCATAATATCAATCAAATTTCCATTTTGATCTATGAATTAAAAAATATTCCCAGAAAATCAGCCGATCAATATTTTAAATTATAAGAATTCTAAAATTCAGTTGTTGCATATTGTATTTTACCAGTTTAAAGGGACATACATAATTACCTGAAAATTTTCACTGGGTTTAAAATGAATCATATCATTTATCACAATGAACGTCATAAGTTTTCAATGATAAAAATAATAATAGAAAGAAGAAACAAAGTGATTTTTTTTTAAAAAATACCCGTGCTCTCAACATTTATTTTAATTATTTATTTTGTAAAATTAGAAAATACTTCAGTTTTAATGCACTATCCATTGTAAATTTCTTTGGCTTAAAAATAATGTCTCTAAATATATATTTTAAGGAAAAATGGAAATTAACTTAGCAAATTCTTTTAAAAAATTAAACTGCATCAATAAGTATTTAATTTTTGTGAAGAATAAACATATTTATATGACTGAAAAAAAATCTGATTGTTATGAATAATAATAAATAAACATAAACTTATATTTATGATTAAATTATGACGTCCTTTATTGAAACTTCAACCTTATATTTAGAAAAGTATCTATAAAAATATACTATTTATCTTTCAGGAAATATAACTCATAAAGGGAGAATCACAAATTCAAATTGCCTTCTTTTTAAAGCAAATTTCTATCCGATATCAGATCACAATTGCATTCAATTATAATTTCAAGATGAATTTTAATGACCATTAATACTACTCTTAACATTTTTTGCAGCCTTAAATTTTTTAATGATAAATAAAAATACTGAAATTCACGCTGATATTTATTTCATTTCGACATTCTGCGAAACACACAAGCAAAAAGTTATAATAAGCCTTAATATTTAATCAATATTGCACACACACATATGCATGATAAACTTTACTTAACCGAAACCAATTAAAATATATTTACAAAAAAAATCAAATTATAAAAAAAAACAATTTTAATTGAGGAAAAAATGCTTTTTTATAATTTAATTTTTCTGTAAATATATTTTAATTGTGACAGATTTCATGTAAAGATTAAAATTAGAAGATAAAAACTGAATAAAAATTGCGTAATATCACTGCATAAAAAATATAATAATCCATTTCATTCTTAAATATTTTGTAATTTTATGATCTTAATTGAAGAAGATAAGCAAGAAATATTATTTAAGGATCTCCATTTTCGAGTAACCATTTAACATTTCAAAAGAAAGGAAGAAAGAAAGAAAAGAAAAAAAAATATTTTAACAATTTAGATATACATTTTAGTTCATTTATTTTTAATACATTAATTCTCTTTATCAAAATAGGAAAATCAAGTTGGTTAATTTTTACATCCATTTCTGATAGAATAACAATTAAGGAACATGGTAATATTCCTGAAGGATATTTTTTTTAATTTTCATTGTGTATAATTAAACTTAATTTAATAACATTTCATTTAAAATTATTTAGTACATTCACATTTGGATAAAAATGAAATATTAGGCAAAAAGCAAATTCATATTTCATTAAATGCGTTGAAATTTTTAAACAAATCAAAAATATTTTTGAAAGCTCAGTTGAGATAGATAAATAAAAATAATAATATTAAGGACAAGTTCTATTAATAGTTGCACCTTGTAAAGTAGAAAGAACATGTTCACAAACAATGGCTATAGTAAGATTTTGCAATACGAAAAAGAAAATTTAAAGTTAATATAATTAAAAAAACATTAGTTTTATGACATTTCTTGTAATGAGTTCGAATAAATGATTTACTTCGGTCATTTTTTTTCCTTCAGAAATTATGACTTTCTTTTTTTTAAACCAGTTATTAAATCTGATAAAAGAGAATGATCAGTATATTCAAAAAAAAATTATTAACAGGCGTGCGGAAACTCCATTAAAAAATTTTTAAAACACCAACAATTGGATTTTTTTTCTCCCAATCAACGTGTGCAAAGACTTATTCTGATCTTATTTCCAGACACTTCTATGGATTTTGAATATTTTTCAAACAAAATGCAGATTCTAGAACTCATTTATTCTAAAAAATCTATATGATATTTTAACTTGAGCTCAATTGTTATTGAAAAAATCATTCATTTAAAGAAAAAAAAAACTGGTTTTAATAAAAGTAATATAATTAATGAAACTCACATTCGAAATCACATAATTTTAAATTCAGAATTAAATAAACGCTATCTTAGCTCAAAAAATAAACAAATTTCAATTCGATATATATATATATATATTTCAAAAACAAAATACTGTTTTATTTAAATAATTTTCCGTTTACATTATCGCACGCATTTCTATAAAATATCTTTCTCCGATTGCTTTAAATTTTAATAAGCCCAGTTATTCGAATTCATTTGATATTTAACGGTTTTGTTCAAAACAAATTGTAAGTTTTATTCAAATCACAACATCTTTTGTTTCGCTTAAAGCAAACGGATTACACCGATGCACATTCTCCAAAATATTACCGAGTTTATTAAATTACCTCGTATCGACGGTAAAATCGCAACTGCTTTCACAAGCAATGTCCAATTAAAATACAACGTTTCAAATAAATAAAGAACATCAACGAGATACAAAGTATTCCTCTCTCTCTCTCTCTCTCTCTCTATCTATCTATCTTTCTCTCTCTCTCTCTCTCTCTCTCTCTCTCTCTCTCTCTCTTTAAAATATTTCTATTGAATACAAGAGATAAATCTCTTTTCACTAGCAACGATTCAAATAATTTTAAGCTTCGTTTATTCATTTTGACGATTGTAATCCCACGGAATTCAATCCAGCATAATGGTGTATCCTATTTGAATGTCAACGTAAGCTTCCTCTCTTTTCAAAAGGCTGAGAAAATAATTTATATTAATCTAAAAGGAAGTCAAAGCGCCTTTTATTAAAATTGCGGAGTGGTCATATCGTAATATTATGCAAGTAAATTCTAGAAAGTAACACCTGTTTTCTCTCTCCATTGATTTGAAAAGGGGTCTGTCGCGCGATGCCAAGTCTTAGTATGCTGTTGTGCTGTGTTCCTTGAAATTTCACTTTCTCTCTTCTGCGCTGAAGCCTTTATATGTACTACACCCGATTTCAAGCCGCGCAAGGGATCATGTGGGCTGAGTATCACCAGAGATTTTGATGTGAAAGTATATTTAAATTTTACTATGTGGAACTATCGAGAGCGCTTATTTACCATGCTTTCAGAATTTTGAAAGGGACGACAGCGTGGAATCTTTAAACTGTAGCTTAGATGGGATTAAAGAGTGTGATCGTGTCTTTAAAGGGATGCTTTTGGGTTACTAAATAGTCGGAATTATGCAGGAAAAGGAAAGTTATTTAAGATTTTTGGAATGCTGGGGAAACAAAATGTTACATTTAAAGATAAATCAAGAACAACTAATCAAAAGAATAAAATAAACTTTAAATGTAGAAAGTTTTGTTTATTTCGATGAACATTTTATTAGAATACTTCATTTACTGAAATTTAATTCTCTGTGCTTAATTTTATTTTCTTGATAGAACTGAATCGAAATAAATGGGAAACCTGGAATAAATTAAAGGTTACATGATACCGGAAAATTTGGAATAACTTATAAAGAACGTAATTCCATGAATTTCAAGCAAAGGCATTTTTTAAAGCTTTTATCATTGTTTCTGCACCATATTACTAGAAACTAATTTGTTTTTATTTGATCACATAATAGACATAATGTACATTATAAGATTATTTCTTTTCTATCGTTTAACATCATTTTCTCCTTAAAAGTTTATGAAATTTTGTTTCAATTTATGTAACTCTATTAATCATTTTTCTTTTCTTGCATATAATATTAAAGATATAAAATACCAAAAAAATGCTTACATGAAAATGGAGAAATTTACATAACCCTTCATTAAAATTTTAATTTAATTGCATGAATTTAAAAATAAATTTTCAGTAATAAATGCAAAGGACTAAAATAAGTAACTTATTTAAACTAGTTACAAAAGATAATTATTTAGTTTTATTTTAAAACGATCACTTTCAATACAAAGGAAATTATTTCAGCATCAACAGAATGTAAACTATTAAAAAATATAAAGAAATTTTAATATACGGAAGAAAACATTACAGATAAATTTATTGAAAAATTTAAAGATTTTAGATAAAATATTAAAATAACAGAAAAATTTATAATTTAATTTTCAATCATTTGGAGAAGGTTATTCAAAACGAATAAAATCTTTTAAAGGTAAATCTTTGAATTTAAATCTTTTTCTTGATGATTGAGAAGTTTATTGGAAGAAAGAAGAATATCAATTTTTGATACTTTATTCGAGTAAGTTTGTACCAGAAAACCTTATACCGAAGAGATTACCGGAATATTCGCTTTCCTATGATTTCCATTTTCTTCAAATTCATTCACAGAGTTAAATTTCTTTGCAAGAAAATTATAAAAAGAAAATTTTTAAGCAAATTATAAGATTGATTTTTTTTTTATAGAGAACATACACAAAAAAGAACATACTCAAAATATTCAAAAAAGTAATTCACCGTAAATTATAATTTTTATCAAACATACCACTGCATTTTATCAATTTATTATTCTCTTATTTCCATTTTATAAAATACTTCCTTTAAAAATTTTATTTATATTTAAATTTTTTTTAACATTTAAAGAATTTGCATTTAACTGTACTTTAAATCAACTGATTTTAAAGGTTATTATTTTGTTTGCAACTAAAGTTTTGCGGGATCATCAAATATTTTTTCGGTATTTCATAATTTTGTATCTTTTTTTTTCTTTAAACCGAACAACAATCCAATCATCTCTCCGTAAACTGATTGCCATTTCAGCATTCATCTTGGATTTCCAACACTTCAGTAAGCTTTGTCATTAATTTTCAAAGTCATCCATCAAACTGGCAATCATCGAGTTCATTCATAAAGTTGGTTCAGTTTCAGGAAAACATCTGGTTTGCTAATCAACAAGATAAATCCACAAGGAAATAAAGTTAAGAAATATTTATAAAAAATGCGACATTTCAATGTTTTGTCGAGGCAAAAATTAAATGAAATAAACCTAAAAATTTGAAAAAAAAGCAATAAGCTAGTGCTTCCATAATTGATTTTCTCCTACAGAAAGATCGAGAAATAAAAATTTCTCGTAACTGTTTAATGTTTTAAATTTTATTTATTTATTTATTTTTTGCAATAATGAAAAACAAAAAGGCAGGCAATTCAATGAGTCTTGCAACATTTTTCATTACATTAAAAAATCATTTCATTTTATATTCCACGTTCTCTTTTCCACTATTCTGAGTGTCCTTGAATTTGCCAAAACAAGTTACTGTACTGTTAAATATAAAGGGTATTCATATCAATAGATGATATACACGCAAATACTTTTTAAATAAGTAATTATAAATTTTGAAACAAATATTAAATTTTACAATAAATTTAAATTAATTACATCGTTGAAAAAAGAAATACTTTAAAGTTGGAAAACCAATAGAACTGTATTACCCCCCCCCCCCTCCCGAGCAAAAATGTCACATGTAGTTTATTTAGTTAATAAATGGAAAGAATTTTGAATACACATCCCAGTAATAATTTTGAAAGTTTTTAACTTTGAAAATGAATTACGGGTATTCACGGAATTCACAATTAAAAAGAGATAGATATCTTGTTAAATTTAAACATAATATTTACACAAAATTATAGAAATCTATTGTATTTCATTAATTTTAAGATACAAATTCAAATATCATCCCTTCAAATACAAAAAAAAAAAAGAGTGCAAATAAAGATTCGTGAAAGTAAAGAAAATCCAAATAGGTAAATTTTATTTTTTTTCATATTACTGCCTCTTTATGAATTTATCGATAGCACCGATTCGTCAAAATCATGCCTCCAGGAATTATAAAGAATTTTAATAATTTATTTTTAAAAAATTTCGAAAAAGAGTCAATATTTGAAGTAAAATATAAAAAAAAATTAAAAACAGTATTTTTTTTTTCTAATAATAAGTTTAGAATTTTTTCAAAATCAAGCTAGCAGAAATTTTTAAAAAGTCATATAGAGTTTTACTAACTAGTCGTAGATTATTATTTATTTATATTTTTTCTTTTGCTGAAGCTATATAATCAAAGAAAACATGTAACACAATTTCAATAAGCAATTTAGCCAAAACTAATTACTTAAATCTTAATTTTTTTGGTACCAGTATTCCAAGAATAGAGGTAAGGTAAAAAATATTTGATAGAAAACAAGCAATATTTCATCAAGCAAAAGTTCAGGAAACAATATATTAAATTCCTATATAATATGATACCTTAAAGATTAATATAAGAATATTGATAAAACAGTATAAAATAACAATCGCGATAAAAAATACCCTGATTTTATAATGCCCTGCTCAGAAAATCTGATTACATATCTTACCTCAATATAAACAAAGTCCTTAGTATAAAAGAAACCTAAGGCAACCACAACTTCGATACATCCTCTCTGTAAATCTCCTTACCATCCATTGCCTATCCTCTGGCTATTACTGACAAACAATGAAAGCTTAACTCTGCTATTAAAGAAGGAAAAACGAAGTAAAATGCATCTGGAGGGGCTGGAAAGTTACCCAACCCCCATAATAAATACTGCCTAAATCAGCAGAGGAAGCTATGAAGAACTGCAGATTGCAGAAAAGTATACTGCTTGGGTCTTGAGGAAATGAAAACAAGGGCCGGCGGTATAGTTACAACCTGATGGGCAAGGAATCAAACCTTTAAATGGGGAGGTCAAAGAAGGAGAGGGGGACTCTCTTTTTTTCGGTCGTTTGCAGATGAATTTCGTGTGGGGAGGCGAGGGGGCGTTGGAAATCTTAGATCATGAGTTAGAGGAGGAGTCGAGAGGCAAACGGTTAGCACCTGCCTTTTTGGAAGTTAAATAGGGAATTTGAAAATTCGTTCTTTCACTGAGTGCAGGAAGTCGGAGAATTATTGGACTCGTAAAACCACTTCATCATCTTTTGTCGAAAGGAGGCTCAAAAGATGCCGAAAATAGAGCTATTGCCTCTAATGATATAATTAGGGAATGTACATTTCTTTCACACTATTTTATCGTAAGGATACATAATTCACTTTTTATCAACTCGAAAATAAACCATAATCTCTTACTTTTTTTGCTGACAGAACATCCAAGGTAGAGCAACATTTTAGCTGAGACGTTAATAACATTGTTGGCAAAATCAAGCGGAAAAAGATAGTATCCCCTATCTATTTTTTATGGAAAAAATTGTTGCAGTTGGAACATCAGAAACACGTGAATAAAGAAAAATTTAATGCTATCAATATTTATTTATACATTTAACAAGTAAATTCATTTCTATTTTTCGGTTATTTTTAAGCCTATGTAGTGTTTCCAATAATGTTTGATCTGAAATATTAGTTTAAAAAAAAGCATTTCGAATTTTTTTTCATTCTTCTTTTGAGATCGACTTATAATTAAGGAACTTTGAAATAGTGAATTTAGAAACAGAGCATAGGATTTGATTCACGTTTTAGAATGTTTCTTCATTAAGAAAGTAATAGATAATTGAAAAGACTTTAAATGCAGTCAAAGTTTTTTTTATTTTAAAAACAAACGAGGTAATTTAATTAAATGCATTCATAGTGAATTTAGTTAAGAAAAAGTTTTATAATTTAGTTGTCTATTAGCAATTTAGAAAAGTGCTAGTCAAAATAATAAAATATGGAAGTGAAAATTCTATTCTTTGACAAATAAAGAATCAGTTGCAACTGCTTCTTTACTTCCCAGAAAAACTTTTAAACTTCTTTTTCTAAACTCTTTTTTAACGTTTCCTTTCTTTCTTTCTTTTTTTTTTTTTTCTTTTTACTATGGATATTTAGATCTATTTATCTAAAAACCAGGCATTAGTTCTCATATTTGAATAATATTATTATTTTCAATAATTTTTACAATTTGAATTTATATAAAATTGCTGAATGTGTAATTTAAGGTTGGAGAATTATAGATAATGAAACGATTTCGTTTCAGTTCTATATTAGTTAACGTTTTTAAAATAAAGTAACAAGAATTCTATTAATTGTTCTTAAAATAATTTATCATTTTACATTATTATAAAGGTGATATAGATGTTATTGAAATATAAATAAGGGACATTTTTTGCTGCTTAACAAAATGGTAGCTTCCTAATCAAACTTTCTTTTTAATTTAACGTTCTGTAAAAGATTTTTTTTTTAAGTAGTTGTCGTCTGTTCTTATGCAATATTTTTTTTTCTCTTCCATAAAAATTAATTAGAATTTCCAGATCAAATAATAAATTTCCATTTCATTATTATTTACATAAGCATTGTTCAACTCCATGTTTATGTTGAATACTTTTAACTAGTTAGCCATTATATCGTTATTACTAATTATTATTATTATTATTATTATTAGAAATGTCTTTGAAATTTTGCCATATTTTCTATGATAATATTTAGCAAATTGCTAATTTACTAAATAAACTATTAATCCATTTAAAGAAAAAGATTTGTTTAATGTGATTCCTGTCTTTTTTATATTAATTTTATTCACTTTTGCAAAAAAAAAAAAAAAAACTATTAACAACTTTTAGATTAGGAAAGATACTTTCATTTTCTTACCGTTTCTTTACTTTCAACTAAACACATATGTAAAATACTTTTGAATTACTTAGTCATCATTTTGTAATTATTGAAATGGAGATGATTTTAAAATATTGCCATACTTTTCATGATAATGTTTGACAAAATGACGATTTATTAAGTAAATTATTGATTCATTCAACTGTTTGAGAAAATATATATATATAATTCCTGATATTTTATGCTATTTTTATACTCCTTTATAAAAAAATAATTATAATTTTCAGATTAGGTAATAAATAGACTTTCATTTTTTTATTATTTCTGGGATTTCAATAAAACACATAAGTAAAATATTTTTTAATTACTTAGTCATCATTTTGTTATTAATGAAATAAAGATGTTTTTAAAATGTTGCCATAAATTTTATGATAATGTTTAACAAAATGCCGATTTCCGAAGAAAATTATTGTTATATTTAATAATCTGAGAACAAAAATTTAAACCTAATTCCTAATTTTTTATACTATTTTTGTTCTTTTTTATAAAAAAGATAATTAAAAATTTTTAGATTAGGTAATAGAGTTTCATTTTTTACTGTTACCGAGATTTCAACCAAACACTATCTAAATTAGTTTTTATTTATTTAGTCAGCATTTTATTGTTATTGAAATGGAAATGTTGCCATATTTTTATGACAATGTTTAACAAAATGATTATGATAATGACGATATCCTTAGTAAATTACTGATCCATTTATTTGTCTGAGAAGAAATGCTTTTAAATATAATTCCTGATTTTTTTAAATTCTATTTTTATTTTCCTTTATAAAAAAATTATTATATTTTTTTGATTAAGTTACAGACTTTCATTTTTTTTTTCAACTAAAGAGCTTCTAAGTTAACTTTTTTTTTCAACTAAGCAAATAAGTAAAATATTTTTAATTACTTAATCATCCTTTTTTCAATTACGTATACACTATGCAGGCACAAAAAGGCAAAACAAGGAGTGAACAATCCCTTTATTCCATTATTCATTGAGTATCCTATGATTTAATGTTCAAGTCAATCGATCGTGTTTGTAATAAATCTAAGTCACCTGAAACAAGTCTCAGCCTTCCTAAATAAGTAAACATGATTTAAACCCGATTTTATCTTTGGCATAATCGTTCACCTGGAGTTCAGCTGGTTTGATCGACATATATGATACATTCTAATTTATATAAGTAAAACGTATTCAGTCAATAACATTCGCCACGCTACTTATTCATTTCGAGCCGTAGGCAAAATGGAGATGAAAAAGTTAATCGCTGGAGATGGGGTTGAACTACAATCTCTTATTGCGAAAGGAAGATGACCGCACCTTTCATAAAAGCGAGTGAGTGAGTGCTCCGGCAAGAATAAAATGAAATAAAGAAAAAAAAAATCTTTTTGCTAGATTCAGTTTTTTCCTCCCTTCTTTCTATGTTGAATTGGAGAAATGAAAGATAAAGTTTGTTTCCACTTGGAAGAAAATGAAGAACGGTTTCTGCAGATGAAAGCAATTAGTCATTGCAATTGTAAATGGATGCTGTTTTGGTTCCAGATGACTTCAAAGGGAAATGTAATTAATCTTTACAACAAATTAAATAAGACGTTCTGGTATCGGGTGAAATATACATTAAGAATGATACAAATTTGTCATTGTGTAAAATAATTTTGTTGCACTTAAGTAAAATAGCGCTACTATTTAAAGAGTACGCTAACAACTTTTACAATGAAGAAAAATTAAAATCTGTGCAAATTTTTAGTTCCATATCCATTACATCCATAGTTTTATATTTCTTCGTCTATATTCTATGATTTAAATAAAGTCATAGCCGCAAAATTCGCTTCTGATCTACAAAATCAGTTTCAGATGAATAACCATTTCAAAAATAGTTATTAATCTGAATGTAGCAAAAATATATAGCAAATATATATAAAATAGTATGTAGCAAAAAAAAAAAAAAAAAAGTGAGCAAAATTTTAGTTGCCCTCAATAGTTTTATAATTCTTCGTCTATATTTTGTGATTTAAATAAAGCCATTGCCTCAAAAACACTTCTAATCCAAAAATTCAATTTCAGATGAATAGCAATTTCAAAAATCGGAATTAACAAAAATATGTACAATACATGTAGCAAATATATGTAGAATACAATGTAGCAAAAAATGTGTGCAAAATGTTAGTTGCAAGTAATAGTTTTATAATTCTTCGTCTATATTCTATGATTTAAATAAAGCCATAGCCGCAAAATCTGTTTCAGATGAATAGATATTTAAAAAATAGTAGTAAATTACTGCTATTTATGAAATAGCTATTCATCTGAAACTGGTTAAATAAAAGTATTTCGCTGGTTAAATAAAAGTCGCAGAAATTCTAATATACTGCTATATTTGAAACAGCTAATCAAGTGAAAATTGAATGTCTACTAATGAAGAATGGAATCACTTTTAAATCGGCTTCTTTTCTTTGTTTTTAGAACACACTGAAATTTTCCATATAACTTTTATACAGATGAAATGCTTACTGATGCCAAAATATTTAACATTGGGGGAAGAAATATGTAAAAAAATATAAGTTCAAAAAGAAAGTTAAAAAGTTCACGTACAATTTTCTGGCTGAACTTTTTTACCCTATTGAAAAAAATTAAAGTCGAGAAAAGTTCCATTTAAAGCAAAATCAAAGAATCAAAGTTGAAAGCATGAATCAAAGTTGCTTTAGCTGTAAACAATGTCATGGTAATCTGAATTTGATGCTTTCTCTGTGCTAGATAGTTATAAAATAAACAATTAGTAATATTTACACCTAATTATAAAGGCTTTTGTTTGCAAGTAGTCGATATGAGAAATGAAAGAATAAGACAAACAAATTTTGTGCTAATAAATTATATAGTAGGAATTATTTGAATAAAACTACCCTGTTTCAAATGCATGCAAAAACAAAAAATAGCTAAGATTTTAAAAAAATTAAGACTATGATTAATTTCATGGCTATGCCCTTCTCTGAACTCTCTTTCATAGCTTTGATTCTAAAATGAGATAATAAAGAAAATAACACATTATAACTATCTGATTTTTCAAAAGAATAAAATGTATTTTAAAATGTATGAAATCCAGAATGTAATTCCATTAATTAAAATAGATTAGCAAATAAGATTAAACAAAATAAAAAATTAAATATCTGCTGAAACTATACTTTTTATAGCAATCTTTTAAACGATACATTTAAAAATAAATCTTAGATTAATTTTAAGAAACTATTCTTAATATCCATACTTATAGAAGTTATCACGTGACTTCCGAAAAGTAAAACAATTTAATAAATCTCAAACAATATAGCAGATAGCCAGAAGATACTGATTTTGCTTTATCCTATTTGCAAAGTATTTATTTTGCTTCACATGACCAAAATTACTTGAATCTCATTAATTACGAAATAAAAACATTCCAAAACAGTTTGTCTTTACAATATAAAGAATATTTAATATTACCTTGAAGGAATTTCATATTCAGTTACTAATTTTATCGTTAAAATATTAATTTATAGGATTTTCAAAATGTAACCGTTCACGCATCTGGATGAAAGATTTTATAATAAATCTTTCCAAAAAATCATCTGAAGAAGAAAAAAAGGAACCACATAAAAAAAAGGTTTAAAAAGTGTTGCACAGAAGATATATAATCGCAATTTATCACATTTCGTTTTTAGAAAAAAAAAAAAAAAAGAGTTTTATCCGAACATCTGTACTTCAGAGAAATGGAGCAGATATGTTATAATAACTAACATCACAATTTCGTCACATTTATGATACATTTGCGTGCATGCTCTAACAGAAAAGTTTATGTCTTCTTAAATTACTAAGGTAGCAGATGATTACTATAGCCTTATAAGAACAAAATATTTATTAATAATAAGGTAAAAGAAATAGCGAATTTCGTTTTAAGTCCTTTGATCTACTGTTCAGTTACATATAGCATTAAATATAATTTGTTCATTTAACCTTAAAAATTGCGAAAATTTAAAAATTGATGTCTTAAATCATTTGCAATGTTAAATAACACTTTCATTATTCTACATATTTACATTATGCATTAATAATGACTTAATTTCTTTTAAAAATTTAAAATACATAGTTTAATAGGCCATTAAACATATTTGAGAAATTAAATTATTTGAGGAAAATTTTAAAGAAATAATTACAATATAATAATATATATTCCTCATATTTTCAAGAAAACAAATTAACTTAAGGAAGGGTGATGTTTTATTTATTTAAATATTTGAAACTTATTTGCAGCTTCATCATATATTTTTCAAGGATTTTTCTCTTTCTATGAACTTAGAGTAACCATTTGTACTATTTTATTTCCTGATTATTGAAGATGCAATAACCTCTTGATGTCTGCAAACGTATTTTATAATTTAAGGTGGATTTCTAAATTGCATCAGTTTTTAAACTCGATAGTATTCCATTTTTTGGTTGATTGTCTTTTTGAGATCTACATAATTATAGTTAGTGATATTTCAAGGCAACAATTTGGGGACTACTATATGGTTCATTTTTTCGTTAGTTGATTTAATTCTGAAAATGATCCGACGGTATTGAAAAATAATGGATATAATCAAACAGAATTTTTCCTTAATTAACAGCAACCAATATTGTTTGTAGTAAAAATTATCTTAATAAGAAATTTGCTTCAATTTATGAAGATAATTTCTATAAATTCGATGTGCGTTTTTTATGCAATTTATTGATGATACGTTAGTTACTAGCTTTTTGCTAATTATTAGATTGAAATAACGTTCAATATAAATAATCAAAATTAAGAAAAATAAGTGTTTTAAAAAAAGCAAATCGTCGGTATACATCTTGAAAGCGGCAAAGGATAAAGAAAAAAAAATTATGTGTTCCTTTTGTTTTAAATTGTTATATCCATAAAAATATATGGCAATATATGGAAGTATATTTTGTATACTGATGGTATGTTGGCATGCGTAATTTTGTTTATTAAGAAGATTATAGCTTATTATTAATTTTGCTTATTAAGAATGTATTATATCATTTTTCCCTTTTCTATTAATTTGGTTATTTTAAGCTTTATACCGAAGAAAAGTCATAATCTCTGATGTTTTAACAAAATAAAAATTTCATACTTACTTATGTCTGATTTTTTTTCCCAGTTTTCTGCCTAAAAGAGAACAATTTTATTACAATAGAGTTTGAGTTTTTCAAATTTTCATTAAACATTTTCATTAAAAATTTTATTTAAACATTTTTCATAAAATAGGTCAGTTAAATATCACTCACTGCTTAAATAAAAAAAAATGAAAATATTTGGAAGAATTTAAAAAAAAATCATTTAAAATATTTCAATTTATGGAGAAAATGATATTTTATTTGTTTTAATAAAGCATAATATACGTATGTATGCATGTAAACATAATTTTGCAGTTGGGTGACCGAAAAGAAGAAACTTTTGAAATTATGCAGCAATTAATAATCAATTAATTAATCATAATAATAAATCAATTTATTTTACACGGAATCATAATTTGTAGAGGAGAGAAGCGATGATAATTTGATGTCTGTTTACATTGCGATATAACAGTAAAATGACAGAAATTTTTCCCTTCAGTGATTTTTACTAAGAGAATCTGATAGAGATTTCTTTGACATGTGTAGACTTAGGCAAGAGAATCTTAGGCATTTTTGAAAAGTTTTTGTGGGTTTTAGGGATTTTATTTCTTCGCCTTAAGACCAAGAAAATGCAATACTCATCAGTTTTCTAGAGCACGTATTAGAAATATTTAAATAAAAATTGGAAATTGGGTCAGAAACTAAGAGAACTTTTTAGAATGAAGTTAACATGGACTAATTTAAGATCAAATTTAGGAAATTAACTAAGCAGTAATAAACAGAATGCTCATACCAGAAATATATATATATATATTCCATGCATGGAAATGCTAGATATTCCATGCGAGGAAAAGATAATGTTAGGGTACATTCAACTTATTAGTTGTATCGCCGGGAAAAAAACAAATAAATAAATAGCGAAACTAAAACGTGAGTAGTTTCTGATAGGTATACAAAACTGTGATTTGGTTCCCCTTCTCTGCCACCCTGAGAGTGAATCTGTCTTCATCTTCGAATTCCCAAAGGAGTAAAGGTTGCTTAGTGGGATGCATTTCATGCCCTTTCTAGTCAAGTAACGAAATGAAATTATATATCTTCCATGTTTTACCCGAAAAAAAAACTGACCCGCAATTAAGGCACAAATTGGGTCTCTTTATTGCATGTTTTCCAGCGTTATAATTACACCTCCAAGGCCCGAATCGATAGGCAGGTATTTGGCTGTCTTCTTTCTTTCTTCTGCTTTTCTTTCTTTCACGCCTTTTTTCAGAGAATCACTCCTTTTTTTGGAGCTTAATCGATTTTTAATACCGGCCGCATAACACGCGTATCGCAGTTCTGCACGTGAAGGTTATACAAAGTAACTGAAAACGGTATTCAATTCTATGAATTAGGTTGCTCCGGCTAACAGTACAGGAATTGTCTCAAAAAAGAAGATGGACAAGGTGATATGCATGGGTAGTACTTCACTCGCTCTGCTTTCCCTTAAAATTTCTTTTCCCACTGTACTTTTCATGCACTTTAATTTAAAATAAACCTTTTTTTATAAAAATTAAAAAAACTGCACGGATCAAAAACCATAAAGTTTAGATAAATGCAGTAAATAAATTTATCGTAATGCAGAAAAGGGAAGAAAAGAAAATCAAACTCTCAATTAAAACAAAATTTCTAGTTGAGTATTTTTTTAATGAATAATTTACTAAATACTACTAAATTATGTAAACTTATGACTGATTTAATAATACGATTGCAATATTTATAAAAGAAATCGCTATATATCTTATTCATTTTATTTTTATGGATTTTTTTCTCTCGTTATATCTTTATAAATGTACTGTCAAAGCTCATTATTATTCTGGAAAATCATCTAAAAAATTAGAAATTCATTCAGATTTTTAAAAATTAAGCTTCAACTGTGTACTTAAAAATTTAAATATAATTTAAAATCAAATTGAAAATATATACTTTGTAAAAAGAAATAAGTATTTAAATTCGATAACATGTATTTTATTAACTATTGAAATTATATTAAAATGTTATTATAAATTAATTACATTTTAAATTGCTTTACATTCATTTGACATATTTTCCCATTTCATGTTAATTTTTGCTATAATAACAATGCAATAAAAACTCATTAATAAAATTACAATCCTGAGATTTTGTAAGAAACATGCAAGAAATGATTTTTATTTTTTATTAAGTTTATGATGTTTATTACATATTTATTTAATTACGAATTAACGGCTTTTTTCTCAGGGCTTTATAAAAGCTCTTGGTGGGCTCAAAAAAGATAACATATTAATTACTATAAATGAATATTAGAATATATAATCTTCCACTGCCATTTGTAACATTGGACAAAGGTCAAAATAATCCCCCCTTTTCTGTCTAAATCATTATCAGATGCGAAATCACAGTTTCTGTTTTGGCATCTAGCAAGTGAGACATTTTTTTTAAATGTTTAAATTAACTGATTTATCGATGAGCAAATAAAAATCTAAATATGAGTAAATTTAGTTACGAGAACGCAAGCTTCACATTTTATTTGCATTTTTTTATGATACGTTGTAGCGAAGGATAATGAGCTGCAATTTTTATTATTTTATATTTATGCTGATTCATAATATTTTTACTTGATTTGGAAGTTGAGTTGGAAGAAAGTTATATTTATTCCACTTTAGCTGGAAGTTACTAATATCTTCTTTCACCGCTATTTTTATTTTGTATTTAACATTATATTTCTTTTTTGTTAGTGGACTTCTATTTGTTTTAAATTCGTTTTAGTGATTAGTTTTGATTTGAATGTTCGTGAACATTATGGATAGAAAAGACTCTATTGCAAGGAAATAAAACTTCTAATGTTTTCTTTGTATTTGCATCTAAAGTGTGCAATTAGCAATAATGTTCCTTTATAACTTAAGCATTCCGTGCATGAGATTTTCTACTACAATTTTCATTAATTAATCTATGACAGTCGAATCTAAGATGTTAACAGAATAATAGCCTATCGACGGGTGCATCTTCTAGAAAATAAATAACATTTTAAAATAAGTATTTTCAGATTAATAACGTTATATCTCCGTTAAAATTTTTATGCTAATTATTATTTTAAAGTAGTAATCGAATAAAAACCCGCTAATAAAAGTATAGCCTTTAAAAATGATATTTATTTTCTATTTTATTTGCGAATTCATGATATTATTTGTTTACTGTATATTGGCAACCTTTACAAAGTAACTTGGCGACGGACTTTGACGTTTTAAAGTTAATTTGAGTAAACGGATGATACCTGTTCCGCCTCGATGCTCTTGTAATGGATTAATCTTTCAGACTGCATTAATGTGAGAAATCTGGTTTAAAACTAATTCGATTTCGTTACCGAATCAAATATAATCGAATTAAATCCTTTCAATTCAGTTTTAAAATTACGTTTCATGTAATTTTATTTAGAAGAAGTAACAACGCAAATTACATAGTAATTCAAAGAGATGAAGCGCCATACGCCTGACAGCAATTCGATCAAAATAAGGTACATTTTACCTAATAAAGTTAAAGCTTCCTAGTTGATTTATATAAATGAGCAATTCAAACAGGGATAATTCCTATCACATCATGATCTAGCATGATCTTTTATTGAATCATTAGCAAAAGGAATCAGTTGATTATAATAATAAATTTAGTTTTATTCAGTGAAACTAATTACGTCTGTAAACCAATCTAAAGAATCTTATCATAGGAACGTCTTGTATCCTAAATTAAACGTGTTATCCCGATAAATATTTAACTTGAATTTCTGAAATCATGAGACGAGATTTAAAGAAGTTAAAGTATATAGATTTTGAAGAAATAATAATGTTGGAGGTGAGCATTTCTGTTGGATTTAAGAACAGAAAATCAGAAAAAAAGTTCACCCAGAAATCTTTGGGTATGAAACATCTGAATAAAATACCCATAAAAAATCAAAGAATCATTCGCCCAGCCCCAACTGCAGAGACGATTTCACCGATTTTTATTTCATGCGAAAGTTTAAGACTCTGAAACAAATCGTTAGTTTCCTCTTATTCCTGACTAACCTCCATTTTCGTGAAAAATATCGATAACCCTATTTGTACTTTCTCTACGGGTTAAAAAGAGTCACGATACTGATGCTGATTTTATCAATTTTTATTTCTTTTGATAATTCATGACGCTTAAATATGTCAATAATGGTCACCAGTCGCCCAAACTCACGAATTGGGTCGATATCGTCAATTTTATCCGCTATAGCTAACCCGTCAGATAAGATGTAGTTTTGAAAGTCGGTTGATATGATTAAACTAATGGTATTAATATAATGAGTGAATAGTCAATTTCTATAGGTAACTAAATATTATTTTTGCGTAATATTACTTGAATGTAATTCTACATTTAAGAAACAATTTCTAGATAGCATGTTTTGATACAGTGGGTTTTTTTCAAAGCAATATCGGGAAAAAAATCCAATGTTATATTTAAAAAAATAAATTATTGTATCATAAGGCTTTGTAAAGAAAGAGGTTGCGTTTGACTTGTTTTTGAACACCAAATTATAAGCAACTAAAATTCAAAATCCACGAAATTGTAATTCGTTTCCAACTGCCTGTTTAAAGCCAATTAATGCTTATTTTCTGTCCTTGTTTGTGGTTAACATGTATATCTAATATATTATCTGCATATAAAATTATTGTTAACAGATTTTTAAAGTTGAAATGGATTGAAAAGCTGAATAGAAGTTTCAAGTTGAATGGAATTAAAAAGTCCCGGTTATATATTTCTATTTAAAGATTGTTAGCTTGGTTTCAAAATCATGCAAGTCAAAAAAAATTTCAGAAGACATAAATAACTATTTAAAATATCCATTACAAGCACTAATTAATATTTTTGAATACTACTAGAAATTTTAATTCAATGAACCGACTTATGGGGACCTTAAAATGATAATTTTTTACTTTTTTTATAACAATCGAGGTAAATCGGATTCATAATAATTTGAAATCAAATCGATAGTGTGAATTTAAATCAGCCAAATAGCCTTTTAAATGCACAAACGCTAAAAGATTACCTTAAATTGCATTAAAAAATGTAAAAGAATACGTGAATGGATTTTATACAAGAATAAAATCTCTTGAAATTATATTTTAAATGTTTTTCCCTTCTTTTTTTTTTCTTTTTATCTTTTTTGTCATGTTTTTAAAAACAGACATTTTAACATTTAGATGTTTTTAGATATTTAGATAATTTAAAAAGGAACTTAATTACAAATACTTTTGAATGATATTTATTTTTTATCATTTTAATGAGTTTATTTAATACATATACACTTGGTCTCATTTTAATGAGTTTATTTAATACATATACACTTGGTCATAAGATTAAACAAAACAAAACAAAAAAGAAGAAGGGGGGGGACTTGCCTTGCAACCCTACGTTTTTATAAAAGAATAAAAACGTTAATTATAATGCCAGATTCGGAGCAGAAAGTAAGAAACAGTGTTAAAGAAATCATTAATTTCAACCGAATGGCGTCAAAGGTAAAAGCAGTGAAAGCCTAAAACTCCGTTTAAATGATCATCAAAGGTTTAATTATTTTACGTACAAAGAAAGTGAGAGAATGAACTATGAGTAACTTCATGCCCAAAATAAATAACAGACTTACATTAAAACGTTACCGAGATGAAAGTCTAGCAAAATTAAAAGCTACGAAGTTTAATAATTATACAGTAGAAGTTTGCTTTCGTAATGTTCTCCTATTATTATGAATATTAATGTTTTCATTATTCTACTTTTCTCTTTTATTAAAACTTATCGATAAATAACCGATAATTGCTCTCAACACCTGAAACTGGCACTTAAAGAAACAAGGGGTGGGATATAAAATAATTAAAAAAACAATGATGTAATTAATTGCAATTTTTCAATCTTTTTCTTTCCTTGTTTTATGCAAAGATACATTTATTAATGATAGACACTGTAAAGAATTTATTTCATGGACAACATCTATATATTTTTAAATTAGCTAATCACTACTTTATTTTTAATATATAAATTTTATTATTTTTAAATGTATAAATTGTTGGTTTTAAAAATAATCCTAAAATTTTTAATGTAAAATATTTTTTTTATAAACCATTGTTGAAATATTTCTTTTTGTTTTCCTGGAATGTTTTGAAATAAATAATTAATTGCAAACAAAGCTACTCTACCTAACATTTAATCTATTAATTCACCAGTAATATTGACTTTCCTGGTTTTTAGACTATTATTTTGAAATATATGTATTTAAAATTTTATTTCTTTATTTGATAAGATTGAAAATCATGAATTTAAGGGAACCAGTCTACGTGCCAAATTATTGCTCGTCTTAATTAAAAAGTGCACATACAACGAAATAAAAGCGGAAGTAAAATTCTTCCCACATTCGGAGTTCACGTTTTAAGAAAGCAATTTCTTATCTTAGTTTTAACAAAGACAAAGAAATTTGATTGAATGGCTTAGTGAAACAATGAAATTAGTTTAAATTTCATCATAACAATAAAAACATTGTTATAGATTGAGTATCAAATTTAACTTTAAAAATATATTAAAATTAGAAAAAAATTGCATTGAAATGAAACCAGTATAATTAAAAAGATAATGCTTGAAGTTTTAATAAAGTACAAAAATAATTTTTGTGGGATAAAATTTTTTTGAAAGCTGCAACAGAAAAACATAAAAACTTTCTTAATTTTTAATTAATTTTTGTTCTTTGAAAAATTGACAGTGATTTTTCTGTTATCTTGAAGAGCGCGTCTACAAAATTTCACACAGATCACACACATACACAAATCTATACATTTATATATATAAAAAATATTTATTTTCACACATATAGAATGATTTATTATTTACCTTTAAAAAATTCAATAATGAACTTATTTAATTATCAAGCATTAGCATTAAGCAAAATAGTCAATAGCATTTCATTAAAATCCAGTAAACTCTAAATTATCATCTTTGAAACTTAAGTTAATATTCTAATCAGCTTAACATGCCTCCAAGTAAAATAAATGAATAAATTAATTAATGCTGACAATTCAATAGAATACTTATTGAAAATCAAAAGGTCGTCTACTGTGAGTCTTCATAAGTGTCAACCTTTTTTCGAATTTAAATTTAAAAAAAAAGCAGCTAATATAAGAAAGATAAATATGATCTACACTACTCCATAACTCATTCTTCAAATGACACAGTCACAAAAAATATTCTTCAAACCCCCCCCCCCCCTAAAAAATGCACACTTTATAAGCACACATAGAAAAAAGGATTCGCATTATTGGCCTAATGTCTTAATATTTAAGTTACATTGGATAAAAAAAATCTGACAATTTATTTAAAAAAATATCAAGAAAAATATGGTTGCATAATAAATATATTATGTAAGCTAATACTTAAGACCACGAGCCCCCGAGGAAGGCAATGCAGCAAATTACTGGTTTGTGGTGGCCACTTAAGGTTCTGTCTCATAACACAGGAAGGAAATGCCAAACGTCTGTGATGATGCTTCCTCTGGAGGAAGTTTCGACAGGATGTTTATTATACATTTTTCAATATTTTGAGCCATTTTGAGCTCGGATGAATAAAACATAACTTTTTAGAGAAGAGCATGTGAGATTAAATGGCGCCATCAAGAATGCTTTTCGTGGATATGAGGACATCAAGAGAAATTTTTGTGATTTAGAAGGAAAGGCAAAAAAATGGGATAATAATCTCTCTGAGCTATTATAGGCTTTGCACCTTTCTGTAACGCATATAAGCTGCCAGAGAAATTCTAATATTTTATAGAATGCATGTCGTATTTAGTAAAAATATGAAACGTTTGCTTCTTGAAACATTATTTTAGTATGACTTCTTTCTATTTCTAGATCTGTGAGATATATTTACGTACAAGTATAGAAATTTTAAATCCGTTTACAAACAAGGAATTTTTGTGCAATTCAATAGGCCATTGCATTATTTGATTTATATAGAAGAAAAAAAATTAATAATTCCTATGAGCTATTATAGGCTTTACAGAATTATGTAACGTATATAAGCTTTTTTTTGAATTACAGCCAGTCACCCCGTTACCACAGAACTATACAATATTAGCGAGGGTTATTGTGTATTGATTGTTATGCTCATTAACTGACCAAATTTTTGCATAAGAAAACAACGGCAACCAAAAGTTCAAATAATCTTCAAACTGTTGGTAAAAGGTTAGAAATCTTTTCCATCATTTTTTAAAAATATTTTTAAATTTTCAGGGTATTGTAATATTGTGTTAAAATTACTACCTTAATGAGTTTTCTTATAATTTCTAGGCGTTCGACACATTCTGTCAAGCAGTGCTGGACTGAACCTATTTCTTCACATAACATATATAAGCTACTCAAGAAATTCAAATATTTTACAGAATTCTGAGTAAAAATATAAAATATCTGTTTCTTTAAAGAATGTGACTACGTTCGTGATAAATTTTTTTGAAAACGGTTCCAAAATAATTAATTATAAAAAAAAGATTTTTTTTTGGCTGCAAGAAAGTATAAAGCAAAAACTTTCTATTTTATAGGTCTATCAAATAATGAGCTTAAAATTTTGCATATACCTTAAGAAGTATATTATCTAGTTTCCGAAGTAAAAAATAAGCTGTATTTCTTTCCATTCTTTAAATATTGAGGTTCAATTGATAAAATACATAATTTTTTCCATTTTTTTTCACATTGTGTAAAATATTTCTAAAGAAACAGATTACATATGTTCGATTTCAGGAGCTGCAAAGTATATTGAGAAATTATTATACTAAATTTGAACAAAAAATTTTCATCAGATTTTAAATTATGATGTTTTTCGTAAGAAAATTCTATCAAGGATCAGAATTTGAGAAAATAGCGTCTAAAGACGTAAAATAGCATTAAAACGTGCGTAAATGCAAATATAAATATCAGTTTAATTTCCTAAAAAATAAATTTAGAAACAAAATTCTAATGATTTTATAAAGAAATCTACTCAAACATTAACAATATTAAATTTTTAAAAAATCATAATTTCGTAAAAAATCGACTTTTTAATGTAGTTATCTACCGCAACAAACATTTTAAATATCTTTTCTTAACATTGGCAGCGATACATTTATGCATAAGTATTAATTTTCAATAACTTTCATGGATAGTGCATTTGTGTGCAATTCAATATGTCAATGTAATTTGCCAGTTAACAAAAAGTAAATCAGCACAGGTCCATTCTTTTTTGTTTTTGGTTTTGTAGAAAAGTTCTAAATAATTTTTTTTCATTCCTTTCATTTTCCTTCTGTGTATTTCTTTTCTATTTACTTCATTTCTTGGCAAACTGTGAATCATTTTTAAAAAAGAAAAAAAAAATCAAAGAAAAATCTTTCCTTTTCATATTTTATAGATAAAAAAAGCATGCATACACTTATCATTCAATATGATTTGAATCAGTTACAGAATAGATATTTCATACTGCCTTGAAATATGTCGAACTATAGAATCTTTAAATGCCACATATCGAAGAATAAATAAAATGAAGTTTGATTTCTTTAACTTAATAAGTAAACCAAGTGAAAGTAATGTCATTTTTCGTACTTTATTTCTATTGTATTCCGTATTTATTTTCTATTCTCAATAATAGAAATTCCGAATTTTCATTTCATTTCAAATAAAATTTGACACTGTTAAGTAGATTTTCAATTGGATTATAGAAAACGAGAAATCCAAAATCATTCATAGGAAACAATTTCTCAGAATGATGTTAGGGTAAAAAATAACTACTTCAAATATCATATTTCACAATGAGCAAAATCAAAGTCAAGACACGGTAAATAATATCTTTTGATGTTGTTCCTTGTTTACGATTTATTCAAACAAGGAATGTTAATTTCAAAAAATTGTAATACTTGAATTAAATAAAAATAAATTAATCAAAAAATTAATTAAAAAAATAAACTTTCTAACGAATATTAAATTACCAGAAGAGAATACATTTTTATACAAGCATCGAACAATGGAAATTAAACCTAAAAAATTGCAATAATAAAATGTTACCTCTATAGAGTTTTTAGTGCATTGAGTATATTACCCTTTTATTAATATTACGAATTTCTAAGTTAATTCATTGTGCTTGTTATACAATATCCTTAAATAATGAAAAGAAAAAAAAAATTAAAGTGAGTTGTAGAGTAAGCTTATTTACGGATAAATTATTTCAAATCCTGAAACAGAGAAACTACGCAAATAATAACGTTTATACATTTTAAAGGAGTTTTGTTAAGTTTTTTGTTCCATTTCAATTGTAATGGCACGGCTGTTAATTTATTACAGTATTTCAGTATTTTTTCAACTAAAAAACGCCAACTACTTCGAATGATTAACAACTAAAATTTTACGATTCCTTATTATTATTATTATTATATTAATATTTCTATATTTTTCTAATTCTGCTGCTAATAAAAAGTGCCATATGTCAATGTTATAATATGTCAAACTGAAATTGTTATTTTCCTTTTATTTTAGAAAAAAGTCAACTCAAACATTAGAGGATTAGGATGTTTGAAATAAAATAATCATTGTAACTGAGAGAACCATTATAAAAAGTAAATAGAGTTTAATTATAAAGTTAAGGATTCTATTGGCAAAGGCAAAATATGGTTTCAATTAAAGAAATTATTTCTGAGGATGATATATTCTTTTCGGACATAAATTTCATTAGAGTTGAGTAAAATTTAAAATGAAAATAAAGATAATATAATACGATATGTTTTTTTAAGTCACTATGGAACATTTTTTTAAAAAAAGAGCGGACAATGAAATCATTAATGATTTGCTTGAGGAAAAATTAGAAAGTAAAAAGGGCAAATGGACTTTGAAGTAAATTAAACTCCAAAATCATATTACTTTGGTTTTTCTAAGTTTGAAATCAAATAAAACCAAAATTTATCTATCAAGTAAATTAGTAAATTATTTTGTAATTTTATGCGATCATGTTTTCTATTTAATTTTTTTCTGTAGATTTTTTCTCATAAAAAGTCTGGAGCTAAAAAAATCACAAATAAGTAATGTGTACAAAAAATATAATTTATTTAACTTTCTATCTATTTTTTATACCTTTAACAGCTAACCATAATTACCAAGGCGCTCTTGAAATTAACACTTTTAATTCCATTAATCCTTTTCACAGGATAAATTATTTTAATAACTTCTTCATTCCAAATGAAGCAAATAAATATGTACGAAATGCATTGTTTCCTGAAAACATATTAATTATCTCAACCCAACAAAAAAAATTTTATTTTTAATTCAACAATAGCACATCCTTTTAAAAAAAATCTCCAGCAATCTTAAATCTTATTTTGAAATCCGCATATTCCTTGCTTCTGAAATTCTTTGTTCTATTTAAAGCGTTGATCCTCCTTTTATATTATAGTGATCCTGAAATGACCACCAGGATGTAATGAATCAATTAACGCGCAGCGCACGCAGAAGTAATCCATTTTATAGTGATGCGTTCTGCTGCTGCTGCTTCTCCTTCTTTGCATGTTTCCATCGGAGATAAAGGAAACATCCGCTTGCCGAAGGGGAGGAGCAAGAATTTGAAAAGAGAATGAGCTAAAAGAGAGAAAGAGAAAGAATGAAGGTGGAATACTCTCTAAATAAATGCTCCAGGAGAGAAGAATACAATGTACCTGAACTAAGATTGGGAGAGAAATAATAAAAAAAAAATCTATATAAAAAAAGAGAGGGGAAGAAATGAAAACAAAATCCAATTTTTCGTCTTAAGAAAACGTCGAGAGAACAAACATTAGAAAAAAAAAAAAAGAAGAAGAGGAAAGAAGAAAGAAAAAAGAAGGAGAAGAAAGGAAGGTAAGATAGCCGAATACGAGTAGAAAATGAAGTCGGCAACTTTCATTATTTGTAAAATCTCATCAAAAATGAGCAGGTCTGGCTCCTGCGCATCAGCTATATTTCATGTCTAAACAAATCTCTGGAAGCCCATTTTAATTTTCTTTAAGCCCCTTCATTTCCTTGGGAGTTAAATGGTATGAATCGTGGGAATTCATCGCATGTGTAAACAATTATTTGATTCAATTGTTTCTTTGTTTTCTGGACGAGAAAATGAAAATTCATATCTGGCAAAGGTGGTATTATTTTTTTGTCGCGAGAATTCCGACGCTTTCAAGACGCTGTTTTCAAATGGCATAAAGGAAGACTAGATACTTTTACAAGTTTATTCGAAAACAAGTTAAATTTAATATATAATTGCTGCAATGCCGAATATTATTTAAATACTCATTTAAAAAAGTGGTCTTTTATGCAAATTGAATGATTTTGTGTATTACTATTAATTCTTTTATAATGCTTTACAAATTATATTTTTTATTTATAAAAATTCTTTATTATGGAATAAATTTCATCAGAGATGAAGTAAACAATGAAAAAAGGAAAATGCACGAAGTTTTTAGAAGATGAAAGGAAATTAGTGCAGTTCTGAAGTAAAGTTACTGGAAAATTGCATTGGTAATTTAATTGGATTTCAAGGTTAAGAATTGTCGGCATATTTATAAATTATAAAAACATTTAATCCATGACTAAAGTACGTATAACACAAAAAATTGGATTGGATTTTCAGTTTAAGAATGATCGGCATATTAATCTATATCTATACTTATAATAAAGCTCAATGTGTATGTGTGTGTGTGTGTATGTTGGCGCTCTACAGGCCAGACCATTCAACCTACAGCTACCAAATTTGGCACGTGTATACCTTGGAGGTAGGGAATGTGCACCTGGGGGTTATTTTTTCGAATTTTTAAATAGAATTTTATTTATTTAAAAATTAAGCGAAATTTTGACGTGTTTCTGCTATAACTTCCGAAAATATTACCGCACAAAAAAGATTTTTACATGAAGTTAAAGATCAAAAATTTATCTTTTAAATGATACTAATGTTTTAATTTTAAAATTAAATTTCTATTTTTAACGAATTTTTAAATAAATATTTTAACTATGTTTTTCAATAATTTTTTTTCGTAAAAAATAAAAATTAAAATTAAGCACGTTTTGCATTTATGGGAAAAAATAAGCTTTTTTCAGAGTGTTGCCATCACATTGATTAAAGCTCCAATTAAAAATAAATTAAATCTTTTTGGAAATGAAATCTGCAAAAATATAATTTTTGGTACGTGTTTGTAGGAAATGAAACAAATATGAAATATTATTTTTTCTAAAAAATAAATTCAAGAAAAATTATTTTATGATCTTTTACACTCTCTATACAGGCTGTTTATTTAGTTCCGGACCCATTTTGATGTTTAATGACTCATAAAATAATGAAGATATAAACAAACTTATGACATTTATTGATGGAATAACTCATATATTTTCCTTTTCAGGTTTGAATATTTTTCATTTGCAAATATCGTCTGCGCGTGTGGTTAATTTCAGATAATTTCTTTTTCCAGTCTAAATATCTGTACTTTTCTAAATATCATCTGCTTATTAATTGCATTTTTCTCTCTTTTGTTTTTGGCAACTATTGAAATGTTATGTTTACTTTTGATGTGTTTGTTCTATGCAGTACTTTTGTCTGTGGTGTTTTATTCGAGCGGATATTAAGGAGAATGCATGCACCACAAGAGAAAGCACAGATTTTATGGTGGTCATAGAGTTAATTTCCAATCTACTAAATCACTGACTTTTAAGAGTTAATTTCCAATCACTTAAACTGACTGATTTATGAAACTTTGAATATCACTATTCAATAAAAAAAGGATAATTTTAGATTTTCCATCGATCGCTTCAAAGAAAATACGTCAATCAGCGAGCAGGTTTCTCAAGATTAATTGCCTAAGACTATGAAAATGTTGATTTTTTCTAAATTTTTAACATTTAAAACTTCATAAATAAGTCTTAGTTGATAGTGGAAACTAGAAACATTCATTCATTTATTTAAAATTTGGTGTGTCCAGAATATTTCTCAGAATATGATACCTTAATGCATTAAATTTAGACTTCATAATTTTTGAAATATATTTATAGGCAGGAACAAAATATTATTATTGATTTCATTTCAATTCTTTTGAAAGCAAAACTAAAAACTGAATTTTATACTGAATCTCAGAAATTTTTGTTGAGTTATTGTTTGAGATATTACATAAATTATGAAAAATATTTTGTAATTCACATAAGACTTAAATACCGAGCGATTCTGTTTGCAATACTCACATTCAATAATAATAATAATTAATAAATAACAGTAAAGATGATAAATAAAATAAAACGCTTGGTTTTATTAAAAAATATCTTAATATTAATTGCAATTTCATCATTTACATTTTAAATTAAAGTTGAAGTTTTGCCGGAAATGACAACGAATTAGCAAAATATATATAGTAAATTGAACGAAACGATCTAAACAGTATAAGTTTGGTATGACTATCAAAATGTGAAGATTAAAAATGTTTTGTTTGAGAATCCTTTGAGAGACCAGTTACATAAAATATTTAATTGAAAATTGTAGCGAGTGGTAATACTGGCGAACCGGCTGGTCGCCAAAGGCGGCTAGTTTATAATAAATCTCAATATGAGTGTGTGTCTGTTGGCGCTCTACAGGCCAGACCGTTTGACCTACAGCTACCAAATTTGGTACATGTACACCTTGGAGGTCGGGAATGTGCACCTGGGGTCCCTTTTTTGAAATTTTAGTTAGAATTTCAATTATTAATTAAAATCGTTCTTTCCCACCAAAAAAAATCTTTATTTCACCACCACCAAATGAGTAAGACTTCATTTTTTCCCCCACCCTTATCAGATTAGGTTTAACATTTTTCGGCAGATTATTTTAAACGATTCATTTTATTTTCTTAGTGTTTGATGCATTTAAAATTAAACATTGTTAATTAATCGATCTGTTCATGAAGAATCTGAGAAAATTTTGTTGGCAAATTCTTGAAATATTACATAAATTAAGAAAGATATTCTTTAGTGCCCATAAAGTTTAAACGCTCAGTGACTCTGTTTTCAGTAATCATATTATCAAAAAATTTTTGTTTCAGTAAAAAATATTATTATATTAACTGCAGATTAATCATTTCCACTTTCATTTAAAGCATAAATTCTACAGGAGCTAACAGAATATTACGTTATGATGAAGGCCTTTATAATATTATGAGTGAATTATATGACTATCAAAATTTGAAAATATTTTGATAAAGAAGCTATTAAAGTAGGAATTACATAAAATATTTAATTATTAAAATTTTAATGAGCATTATGATTGACGAACCGGCTGGTCGCCTAAGGCAGCTAGTAAACTACAAAAAAACATTCAACTCATGACTAAAATAAATGAAGTTAGTAAGCATAAAACAAAAAAATTGGATTAGATTTTCAATTTAAGAATGATCGGCTATAACTAAAAAAAATTCAATCCATGACTAAGGTAAATAAAGTTAGTTCTTATGACACAAACACAGTCATATGATTTAAAACAACTACGTATGTTGTCTAACATTTAAATGTACGATATCTTAAGATTTTTCTCCATCAAGAAGTATGATTAATTCTAAAATTAAATCTGAGCAGTGTAATACAATACTTCACCTGAGAATTTATTAATACCATTAGGAAATTATTCAAAAAAAAAACATTCTCAAAATCTATAGCAGATCTACATTGCCGATATCATGTTTGAACAAGAATTCTTATTTACTCTCTGTAAGCATTATTCAACATGCTTTATAATTTAAAATTAGATTTTATTGCAGATTTTGCAGATTCCAAGAATTTATCTTGACTCTAAGTCTGAGCAACTATTGTGCTTTTAATGGTTATTATGGCGCTGTTACTTAATCAACTCTATTTTTTTTTTTTTTTTTTTTTTTTTGTTAATCTATAGTTAAGATGAACCAATCATTTTTCTTGTTTTGGGTTTTGTGTAGTAAAACTTTCGTTCAAAATATTATAAAATATTCGAAAATCACGATAATTAATATTAGAATGAAAGAGAAGTATATTAAAATTAATAAGAAATGCTAATAGATCCCTAAGCTATATTCCGGTTCTAATTAAATTAAAATAAACAGATTTTTGTTTACATAACTGAAAAATAACTGGTTTCAAATTAAGTTAGGCACAAGGCGGATCTTGGAGGCTGTTCACTTTAAGGAAATACAATTCAAAGAACTAACGCTCTTTGCCTTTCCAGCTATCTAAGAGATGCCCGTGCACAAAACGCTACCAGTGTAAGAATATATATAAAAAGCAGCAAAGCAAAGAAATGTCTTCGCTTACATAACCGAACGTCTGGACTTGAACAATAGAAGCCTTGTTCAAAGAGCAGACATATGACCTAAATGATTTCCTTTCGGTTCAGTTTTTTTTCTTTTTGTGTATTCTTAGAGCATTAGTCGAGGGATCCCTTGTAATGACCACAATCCAGCAGAATGAAACACCGGGGAGGGTTCAGCAAAATACATGGATTATATAGGAGATGAGCAGCACTATGGTTACTCTGTGTATAAAAAGTTAGGAGGGGGGAAATTACGCAATAATGAGTGCTAAGTTCGTACATTTGAGGCGTAGCGTTTTTCAACCGAATCTCGTGACCGTGGCTGCGGGCAAAATCGTGAAAAGCGATTTTTTTTCACTTATAAATCAACTTTTTTCGCTTTATAGCAAGGGTTATTAGATGATGTTTTTTTATAATTTAGTTATTTGTTCCAGATTTGGGATACAGGATGCTGAAGAAGGGCTTACTAAAAGCTCTTTGTCCAACGGTAAGGCGGGAAAAATAAGAGAACAAACAGGTGTTCTCAGGTTTTTGAACCTTTTGAAGTTTTTTTTTAAAAGACTGCCTTACAAAATGCTGCAAACCATAAATGATATTCACATATTTATCAAAACACATTTTTTGTTTTTTTTTTGCCATATAGTAAAGGAAAATTGAAAATTCTTCAAGGTCAGTAAATATGCATTAATATTTCTTTAATTCAGCCTATTCGAAATCAAATATTTTAGTGATTTAGAAGTCAAGAAATATATGAAAATTGCTTTAAATCTTTGGCACATTAATGTTTAGTTAAGAAAGTTTTTTTTTATTTATATAGCCATTGTATAAAATTTTTGAAGGGCGAATCCATCAAATATGTCCAAAATTGACAAACTTTCCAGCTACACTTATAGCCCAATATTGTGCGATATTATACAATATTGGGAACATTCTTAAATATCATACGATATTGCACAATATATGTGTGCTACTAGAATACTGACTGTAACAAAAAAAAATTATAATAAATAACGGTGAAAGTATTGCACTTTATACAGAATAACAATGTAAATGAATGTAATTAAATTAACTCTACGTGTTTCTTTTTTTTTTAGTGTGCGTGCGTGTGTGAGCACAAATATATGTGAGCGCGTATATGTTAAAAAAATACAGTTTTCAATAAACACTAAAAAATAAAATTTAAAAAAAAGTAATAAATCGCTAATTTGTTGCCTACACATTTTGTGGCTTCAACAATTTGTTGCCTTCAAATCGCTTCAAAAACCTCAAACTAAAACAACATTATGTTCCCACATGATAACAAAACCAAAAAGGCAAAATGTGCGCCATATAGATTAATTGATAACAAAATTCAATGATATTCTATAAAAATTTAAAAGCAACAGTGTTTTGAGAAGTGTATATAACGGTGTATGAAATAAGAATTTCATTTTCTGTAATAAGATGGCTAAGTAGTTGCCAAAAATTTTATTTGTAAGGAATAAAACGAATATCATATGAATATTACTTCCGAATATTTATTCTTTTTAATTATTGAATAAGATTGAAAAAAAAAAGGTTAGCTTTGTAATATTAAATATAATACTTTTGGAGGAATATCAGATTAAATCTAGTTTTTATAGTAAAATAATTTTCAAAATTTTTTAATCTATCTCTTAAAAGTAATTAAATTTTTTTTTCTTTTTTTTCATTCGTCTACTTTTTTTTCAGACTGATAATCTTTTAATCAACAAAGAATATTATAATTTTTTTTATAAATTTCTGAGGCTCTTTCGCCCAATTGAATGTTATTAATTACTTTATTGAATGGAAAACCTAAATGAAAGCTTATTTTCAAGAGCACATTATGCCAGTAAATAAACAGCAAATTACGTTATTAAATAATGTTAGTAATGAAGTAACAAGATTTTGCATAATATTGCAGAAATTCAATCAATAAAAATGCTTTATAAAATTTGACCCTCGGAAAATTTCTTGGAATATAAATATCTCAATATGTTTAAAATATAATTTAATTATTATTACTTTTTGAATATTATTATCATATTTCTATGATAATATCTAATTTGTCCATTCTTAAGTAAGTAAATATCTTTTTAAAAAATCAGTCCTACAGTTGCTGAAATTTAGAGAAAAACGCACCACCGGGAGGAGGAGGAGGAGGGGGGGGGGGAACCCCTCAAAAATTGTTTTATTTATTGGGGGGGGGGGATGGAGTAGATACGTGCGTGACAATTTCTATATCGATTCGACTGCCTTACTGTTCCCTTATTTCTGCAGCGACATCTATCGGCATCATGGTGAAACTTTGCAGTGATTTCTTTGCTTGTTATTTTCTTTTGTGTTTCGTTAAGATATGAATAATTTATAAAATGATGCCTAGATGAAGACTTATGTCATGCAAAAGATCCATAAAAGTTATTTTAAATTAGAAGTGATCACTCACTTTATTAAAATTATTTTTTTCTGTAAGTTTAGCGTAATTAACGTAAATTCAATCTTTATATCAAAAATGTATACATTTTTTTATTATTTAAAATAATCAAAATTTTAAGCTTAAAATTCAACAAGAAGACAGGAATAGTAAAACTCTCTTTTATTTATTATTCTTGGTCAAATAGTATAATTTCAAAGCAATATATCAAACATCTTATATTTAAATAGCATTTAAAGTACAGGTATAACTACTAACAGTTATCATTTTCTCTTATGGTGCACTAATGTTATATTTAAAAAAGTATTAGGATGAATTATTGAAGCATACGTATGCATTAGAATTAACAATATTTAATCTTTGAGGAAGTTAAAACAAAAGATATGTTAATTTTTTAAATATATAAATTGAAGATGAATAAATTTACATCTTTTTTATAGTAGTTCAAAGTTTGAGATTTGTTTGGGAAATGAATTCATTCAAATATCAATAAAGTAAAACTATAATGAATAATGAAAATGGCTTTGGAAATAACTTTTATGGCAATTTAATTTTTAGCATAAAAGTGGGAAAAAATCAAAACTTCTTCGAGTTGTCTTTCATTCATAGTAATTATCTGAGTTTTTGTTCGAAGCTTTATAAAGCAGAATACGTTTATTTCGCTCAGTATCCTCGTTACTAAATTTTACTCTTTATTTACTCTATTTTATTTATTTATTTATTAAAAAATATAAAAACTTTTAATTTCTTGGATTTTAATTATATTCAAAGTTTTATTAAGGGCAATTAAGTTTTACTTTTCTGAAAGAATGAAAAAAATATAGAAAAAATTTATAAGAATACATATACTCAATACACATTGAACAGATGTGATTTTTTTTTTTAATAACTTAAAAACAGAAGTCTCAGAGACCGAGAGGTCATATTTTTAAAAATTAAGTAGGCAATCTTGACGAGTCGGGCATTATGTTTCCTAATTAATGAACTCATTTGTTAGCTCTGTCCTTTTCAACTGTCAATATATTCAACACCATTGTTTATAATACTTGAGAAATGTTTGATTGTTATTATTTAAAAAAAAATAAATTTTTAATGCCATCGTTTATAGGACAAGATAAATGTTATTATTAGTAGTAGTATTCTCTTTTCAAAAATAAAATAAATAAAAATAGCAGGAAAAGAAAACTTATTTTAAGAAAGAATTTAATTTCTGTCTAATTCTGTAAATAAGATATACACGGAGTGGCACTTTATAAGATTATATCATTAAAATATTTAGTAGTAAGCATATATTGCATGATGTATAATTAACAATTGTGAAATGATCTAAATGAGGCATTAGGTGAGAAGATACATAACATAAAATTTCCTTCCAAACCTAAAGTATCCTTTGAATTGCGTGAAAAGTGTCTGTTGCAAATTTTGGTCTCTACGGAATTCATCTGTGCCATTATTCTATTCGAAATCATTTTTATTTGTGAAAAATATATTACGTACGTACAGTCATCACCACCTTTAATGCAGTTTAACTGTAGGTTTCAAAAAGACGCCGCAGGGAACCGCGCCCAAAATTTAATAGATTAAAATTTTAGGGAAGCGAAATATCGTTTCACCAACCCCACCCAGGGTGCAACGCACGATCATCAGGGGGTGCTAAAAGGTCAGAGGGCGACAGGTATTATTAGGGAGGGGAGAGGGGGAGGAAAACTGGACACGCTCAGAGCTCCACCCGCTAGTGTATCGCCGATTAGGAAACATTTGGTGGCACGAGAATCCTGGCGGTAGGTATATATATGTCCTCCCCCTACAATATAGAACTGACATACATTGTTATGAATTATAGTCCCTCAGTCAAAACGTGGGGGTTGTCTCCAAATAGTTATTATATAAGCTGAAAGTACTGATTGAAGTGGTAGTCTCCATCCCTATCTACAAACCTAATTTAATATATATATATATATATATATATATATATATATATATATATATATA
>JAPMOR010019775.1:420123-448197 GCA_026543865.1 Argiope aurantia
ATATATATATATATATATATATATATATATATATATATATATATATATATATATATATATTAAAAAAATGACTTCATAAAATATTTTTTCAGTCTCTTATTTACATTTTGAGAATTTAAATCGTACATAAAAATTATTTAGAGAGAGGATCAGTAGCAATATCAACTAATTATAAAATGAAATTGAAAAGGGTAAGAAAGAATAAACTGTGTGACAATGCTCATGAAATTTAGAGAAAAAAATGAGGAAAAAGTAAGAGCGCATATGAAAAAGTTGATCTCCAAACTACAATTTGGATAGTCTTATGATCTGTTGAGATAGTATAGCGACTATTAGGAAAACCTTATGATCTGCCGGGATAATATAGCTACGATTGGTATGTTGTATTATGATCTGTTGAATTAGTAAAACGACTGTTGGGGTAGACTTTAGATCTGCGGGAACAGTATAGCGACAATTGAAAAGTCTTATGATCTGTTAAGATAGTAATCACAAACTGACTACTCCGACCCGCAGGATGGCACACGTAAAAACTTGAATGACCGGACCGCCGCAACAGCAACATTGGCGGGAACTGTGGTTGAGTCCTAAGGGCCATCACCGGCCACGGTACAATGCTTCCTTAAGGAAGTACGTCCCGTCATCGATGGGAGGAGACAGACCCCTACCTTTTCATGTACCTACAGGGGTGACAAGAGCCAACCACCATGCCGGAAGCTTTTCATCCTCAATTACGAAGTGCCTCCCTGTTAGGATAGTAAAGCGACTATTGAATAGCCTTATGGTCTGTTGGGATAGTAAAACTACAATTTGGATAGCCTTAAAATAGTCTATTGGAATAGAGTGCAACTAATGGAATAAACTTTATAGTCCGTTGGGATAGTAAACCGACTATTGAGACAGACTTATGATATGCAAGGATAGTGTGGCAATTATTGGGATAACCTTATGGCTTATTGGAATAGTATTAGCTTCTGCAACAAATTTAAAAAAGAACAAATACTATCCATATAGTCGCATCGATAGATGGAAGGAATTTAAAAAACTTAAGAAAGAAAAAAAATAAAATGTAGACCTACTTTTATTTTTCTGAAGGGGGAAAAAAACTATAACATTTAAATTTTAAAATCTGGTTGTTTCTTTTTAAATCTTCCACCCACATGCAGAAATAATAAAAATGAAAAACATTTTAATAATTTTAAAAGATATACTTACATAAGGGTGTTATTTTTTGTCATTTGATTAAAAATAATAAAACGCTCCTACGTTTCCACAGATATTTTTATAAAATTTATGAAATTTTTACCTCTAATATCCATTTCTACACTAAATTGACATAAAGTTTTATTTTCTACAATTGCGAAATGATCCCTTTCTGCTACTCCCCTTAATAGGGAGAAAGGGAGGTTTTTGAAGAAAGAAACGGGGAACGAGAGGGGGGGAGGAACAGTGTTCGGAGGGATATATGTACCTTTTCGACTTCTAATGCTTACCTGGTGCCGAAGGCAGTACAAAAGAGGCGCACTTACACAGTGTACCCTCATGATCCACTTTAAGCGCGTGACGTCCAACAAATTCGCCCATTTGGCCGCCCACCGCAGCGCCATTGCATCATTTGTCAAAAATTTCTTTTTCATGCGTCTCTCCAGAAAAGACGGGCAGAGAGGGGGGAGGGGGTGATCAGCATGTTATTATTCTTCCACGGGTATAGGGAGAAAACGGGGCCAAGGTGATAGAGGGTGGACAGAGTGATCTGCTGTCGAAAAGTGATAGGCGTGGGGGTAATTTTACAACGCTGCTGTTACTTCTCGATATTTATTTATCACGTTCTTTCAACATTTTGTGGTTATGAAAGAAGATCTAGTAGCTATTATTGATTAAACTATCGCGAGGGTGTCTTCAGTCAGTGCGATGGGGCATTGATTCCTTATTAATGATTTGTCGGTTTTGTTAAATTGTTTTGAAAATGTAGTGAAGAACTGCTATTGGTGTGTTGCTAAATTCGAGAGAAGTCATGGAATCCAAAATCAATAGCCCTAAAATTTTGAATAGTTATTAGGTGAGTCAAAAGTTTGAAAAAAATTAACCAGGAATGTCATTAGCTCTAAGAAATAGTTTGAAAGAATAAGGCATTACTAAATACTAGTAATCGGACATTATTAATTAATAACAAATCCATCGAACCTCTTCGACAAATGCTAAGTGCCCCAATCTATCCCATTACTTTATCTATCTTTAAATTGTTTTTATATAATATGTTTATGAATCAAAACCCTAAACTTAGATATATTTATTCGTTTCCACCTTAATTTTAAAAGCTACTCTTTGGCTGCAGTAAGGCATATTTCAAATCTGAAGGTACATTTTTGATGATAAGAAAATTTAGTTTCGGGAATAATTTTGTGTAAAGAATCGCCCCTCCCCCCTCCCCCCCTCGCTGGTAATCCCGATAAAAAATAATAAATATTTCCCTAAGTCTCAGAAGTATATTTTGTAGTAAATTTCAGAAGTGTATTTAAGTGACAGAAATATATTTTGGTTTTTTTTGAGGTCATAGACATCATTATCCTATAGATAATGATGAAAATGTTTTATTGACAAATTAAGAGATCAAACTGGAGAGATATATATGCATCCTCAATTCCTGACCTTCAGAAACACTTAGAACTTTTTTCTTTCTCATGTTAAATGCATAATATAATCTATATAGGTCTGTATAAAAATATATAAAGAATGCTTGTTAATATTAATTAATACCAATTATCGACTCACAGCTATCTAAAAAATACAAATTTTTAAGCAAAAGTGTATTAAAATTATGAAAACTCAATTTTCTGTAAATAGAAGTTATTACATTGCTGAATGAGAAAAATGGTATGTAATCGATCCTATATCTATTTAAAAGAAATTCTTTTAACGTAATTGAAAGTATTAAAGTTTTTAAAAAATGTTTTTCTTGAAATGCAATTTTTTTAGATTGACAAAATTTAGAGAGACAAAATTAAATTTAATAAAAATCTAAACCGCTTAATAGATAAAAAAAATCATTGAAATTGATTTTTAAAAAAAACATAATTGTAGACAAAAAATAGTTTAAGATGCATATTTAAAATGTCATTTTTTTTCTTTATTTAATTTGAAAATATATAGAAAGAAAGCTTTATTAAGCTGAAGTCAAAGGAATTGGCGAAAAAGATGAAGAGAGAGAAAATTGGTAATGTTAAATGGAAGATAGAATTAAAATTTACAAATTTTTTTTATAAATAAATTTCTTAAAAATATAATTAAATATTACAAACAATATTATCCTGAGCATTAAAAACAATAATTAAAGTACAACCATGAAAATATTATGGGAAAAATTATTATTACTCATATAAAATCGTTTACTTTTCCAATAAAGAACCAAGTCATGGTTTTATATATGCAAACCCAATGCAAATATCATATACTTGTTGTTTTATTAATACCAAAGAAAAGTTCAAGGATCATTTATTTTATTTTATTTTTATATTCTGCTTTTCATTCTTTATTTCTACGAAACAAAAATACATATATAAAAAAAGATATTTGCACACATTTTTGTTTCACATCGTTGACATAATAATTTTTAATATTAGATATAACATATTAACAAGTATCACTAAATGATGTTTTAAGTGTGGAAGTTCCAATATGTGAGTTAAGAGTCAATTTTTAGTGGGTTGCGACAAGATCATGAATATATTTGTATCTTCCCATAATTTAGGAAAATGAGATGTGGATTTAAAATCTTTATCAATTCCACATTAGTAACAATGTTTGTAGAATTATATTTAATACCATTTTTTTTTTTTTTCGTCTTGGAAGTTTGGTCTATAATACCTTTTGGGAAAGAACACATGCTGTTCATTTTTGGAAAAAACAACGTGCCCCGGATGAAATGGGTTGTTGCAACAAGAAGCACCTTTTAAAAGTTTGGAAAGCTCTTATTGAGGTTACTTTTTTACCATTACATTAAACATGCAAATGCTTCGCTACAGTTTTTCGTGCTCTCTCATGAAATAAGAAAACTGACCAATCAAAGGAAATTCCCACTTGCACATTTTCTGAATATCATGAAACGCGGAATGAAATAAAGAACTAAGTGAGAATTTCAAAAGCACCTGAAAGCGGTTTCCTTTCAATCAGCTTTTATACATCTATCATCATTTAAAGATTCGGTTAACCAAAACAAAAGCATTAAGCAAATAAATGCCGGTGGAGAAAGCTTTGATAATAGGCTTACTCCATTATCTGATCGTTGTCAAGGTTAATCTTAAAAAGCGTATTTAAAGCACTTACCTTAACCAAAAAGATTGCTAATCAGCTACCGAAATCTTATCACGATAGTCGGTGTAAGATACCTTTCCTCGTGTTAAGTAAGGCACACGTCAAACGACTATTTAATAGGATTTCATGCTTACGCGATTTCCACTGTTTGTAGTTCAGTCGCGATTACAAGAGTCAATAGGGATAATTGTCAAAATTTTTGATAGATCTCTTTAGAGTGTCTCAGAAATTATGTTTCAAGCAATCCGGGAAAAAAATAAGGTGTCATTAAAAGTTGTATGATCTGAGATTATTGTCAAAATGTTTATAGATTTACCTCAAATTTCTAGGAAATTATCCTTGACAATCATTATATAACTGAAAGAAATGATAATGGAGATAAAATTTGTCATTTTATTTGTCATAAAAAATTATGATGATAAATGCATAAATGATTAGTGTCTTCAATTAAACCATTGAAATAACAAAAGAAAAAAAATGCTACAGGGAAAACTATTATTTATGTGGAATGTTTAAATGAACAAATGGGACACTTTATTTGATTGGTTACTATAATAATAATTAGTTAGAGTAAATAAATGTATCAACTCTAAGTGTGAATTATTTCAAGCACGTATTTCATCAGTATAAACCTTTTGAAATCAGATTCAGATCAAATTTCAATTTAGTTTAATCATCATTTGATTGATTATCATTACTAAATAATGAGCGATGAATTATTTTAAGCACATATTCCATCAGCACCAATTCTGTGAAATCAGATACAGATCAAATTTTAATTTAATGTAATTGTTATTAATTACTTTGTCTATTTGTTCTTCATTTTTAAAACACAACTTTTCTGTAAAGCCAAGACAAGAACTATACTTATTGAGAATTGAGATATCCCTAAGACATAGCTCATATTTCATATATATGTACAAAGACTTCATTAAAAAAAGAGCATTCTAAATAATGCCGGTCCCTTATTTTGTTTTGGCAAATTTGACAACTGAAACGCTGAGAGCTTTCTAAAATTGCCGATTCAGGGTGTCAGATAGTGTCCGAAAAAAGTTGCTATTGTTAAAAAACACTTGTATGTGTAACGACATGCAGCGTCACCAGGGCAGCTGGAGAGGAGGAAGACAAACTACCACGGCACTAACTGTCCAGGAAGTCGCATTATTTATATCAAATCTCTTCAATCAAAGAGAACCGGGACACGTTGGATATTTAAACAAATGTAAACGTGAACGGAATTTCAATTGCATGGTCTTTCACTTACCGTCAGAGAAATGGCACCCAACACAATAGAAAGAGCTCGCAAATATTTACTTATTATTATTATCTTTTTTTTCTTTTAACGGTGGACAATTATCTGATCACATGGTCAGTGGGCGCGGTGGTTTCAAGGACAAATCACCTACCAGAATGTATCCCCAGCACGCGACGATAATCTACCAATCAAACGTCAAATCGGTTCTCGCGATAGCTCTACTCTTATACCATTAAGAGAAGCCTTCTTTTCTAATTGTGTTCGTCCGTCAAATATTTATGACGCTTGATTCGGTGTATGAATCGCGAACTAGATTTTTATACCATTACGGTGGTGGGTCCTTTTTTATCTCTTTGATTTTTTTTTACCAAGAAATTATACTAGAACTATATTTTTTTACTCACAGATCATGCTGAATATTATTTAATCATCTTAGTTAGCAATAAAATCATACACAAGCATTAGTTATTGCTATCGTACAAAATATAAAAGCGGATAAATCATGCAAGTAAATTATAGTTGTTACAAAAGTCCTTATGATCAAATCGTATTAATAAATTGGAAGAAAAATTGCTATTGCACCCAGTAAAAAAAAAATGTAGATTAAAATTTCAAACGCGACCAAAACTGCAGCATAAAAATAAAATAACTAAACTTTAAAATATAAACCTAAACTAGAAATTTTAGGCAACTTATCCTAAATCAGGGCCGTTTAACATGTTAGTATATTAAATTTTTGTCAATGTGGACATACTTCAAAAATCAAGTCGAAAAAAAAAATATGCAATAATTTTACGGGTTTTTTTAAAAAGAAAACGGCTTAAAAAAAAAAGGTAGTTACGGTTGCGGAAGATTGTTAACCTAAAACTGGAGCTCCTAAAACTGTTTTTAAGAAAATTTTTACATTACATAATAAAGTATCAATATTTTTTGAGTTTATTAATATTTTCTCATCATGAATTAAATGATATCAGTTCAAAGTGGCAATAATCACGCTTTTAAAGCAACAAAAGAATTTTTTTAAATTAATTATAAACATTCTAAGTATAAATATATATACTAAATAGAGTTTCCAAACTGTAAAATTTGAACCATGTGGTATTGGGTAAAAAAATTATTGTAGTTTGTAAAGGGTTATCGCTTTCGTCAGAATTAAAAAAAGCGGCCATTAAACTTAAAATATTTAAACTTATTTAATAGCGTTGCTGTAATAACCGTAGCTTCGTTTTTTTAAAAATTAACTTTTAGGTTTAAAATACATTTGTGTAATTGATTTGCAGTGACGGGAAATATTTTTGAATCAAATTCTGAAGAAAATGAATTTACTAAACAGAGATCACAAGAAGTAAATTAAGAATCCTTTCATTAAAGAAAAATTTTGTTTCATTAATGAAAAAAAAACATTCATATATATTATTTTTTACAATTTCTATCTTGTGTTTAAATAATGCAACTGACAACCAATATGAACACCGCATCTCGTGATTTGTTTGATTTCAGTTATAATCTGTATATTATACAGATAATCACTCATTTTAAGTGACAGTAAATTTCAATAATCGATATTATTTTAAATTTAAAAAAATCAGGGGAATTTAAATTTAGAAAAAAAAAAGAAAAAATGATAAAAATAATAGAATTCATTTTATAACTCTTGCTATTCTAACTTTAAAGTTTTGTTTCGATAAAAAGTGAAAGTAAGTGAAAATTCATTAAAATATTTCGTAAATATTCCACTAGTTTAAAAAATCATTTATAAAATTAAAATAATTAGAATTGGAAAATTGAATCAGCAGTAAGAATACATTATTACACGGATATAACTAATTTTTCAGGAAATGGACATAGCATAGAATTTTGATTAAAAATGTATAAATTTATTAGAAGAATAAATAAAATGCAACTGCGCTACATTTGTTTCTTCTACATTTGCTTGATAAATAAAAGCTTCCAGATATTAACTCAATGCACTGCTTACCTTCCACAATCCTTTCAAACTTCAACAACAAAGACAAGAAATCATTTTAAAGGCTTTCCAATCCTTCAAATTAGAATTTTATATTTTTCATTCACTTGTTCTGGAATCAAACGACAGCCGATGACTTCAATGCATTGCATAAAACAGGTCATTTCATGCAAAAGACTCGAATTATACAGCTGCCCGGAGAGTCGGAGCAATCACACAGCAATATGTTGTTCTGGACGCCACCAACAAGAATGACGCTAACGATAATTGCAAAATTGTCTTAACACTTGTCATGGTCCTATCATTAAAGAGTCAACCTCAATTATGTTCTATTATGGAGACACCTGCCCTTCCCCGTGAACTTCGTTGTACTTGGTCACAAAATATCGTCCCAGCTGCATATTTGCTCATCCACCAATTTCTCAAATTTTTATCTGGCGAACATTTTTTTTTTCATTACATCTTGTAAATTTAAGTGAAAACTGTAATGGAAGATATGTAATGACTATTATTGGAAGGAAAAGTGATAAATATAATTGAAATGGTGATTTTGACAAGTCGAAAAGAAAAAAAAGTTTAACACTAAATTCTTTTTCTTTCTTTTTTTCTTTTCTCATCTTTTTTTTAAATAATTATTTATTTATTTAGCTATATACTGTAGAATTTACGTCCTTGCAATGTAATCGTTAAATTCCTAACTTCTTCAGAGATATACAACAACAGCAATAACAATAATAAATATTTTTGATAAATAGTTTTTTTATTAATGTGCCAAAATATAAAATGTAATTTGTTTCTCGTCATCAAATAACTAGAGACCAAAAAAAAGCAATAGGTGCTGATATAAATACTCTAATTAAAGAGATTTTTAATCACTGATATTCAAAATATATTTTAATTCTTAAAGGATGTTTAAGAGCTTTTTCTTTTCATTTCTAATAAAAATTGTTTTTATTTTAAGAACTTTTTACAATCAAGTAGTATGTTTCATACTTAATTATTATAATTATTATGGAAACGTGTAACCAGTTTTATCAAATTCAGAACCAGATATCATCTAATGTAAATATATTCTGAATGTGAGAGATATGATGATAATGATTATTGTATCGATTAATCGTTAAAATTAATTAAAACCAAACGATTAATTGATATCGTAGGTTTGAAAATATTGATTATCATCAGGACAAATAATTGCATATAGCTTCAGAATTCAGGGCATAAGGATATGAGCAAGCGATTACAAAATTCTGTCTTTATAACAGAGTAACAAGTCAAAATAAAAAAAGAAATGTGAAGGGGAGAAGATTTTTCTAAAATTTTCTTTTTATCAATTTAAGCCAAAGTGATTTTGAAATAAATCTCAGAGAACTTTCTGGACTTGATAGAATTAACAACTAAGATTTAACTTCGTGAATACAAACGTAATTTGGTGATGTATTAAATATACTTCATTAGAAGTAAGCGCAATTAGTTAGTAAATAACTCATTCTGCAGCATCTAGTGGGATTTGAAAGATATTATTATGGATTTCAAAGAAATTCGTATTATCAAATGTCTACACTGTTCAGTCAGTCTTGTGAAAGATCTTATATGCAAGATAAAAATGAACTAGTGCTATTGTTGAGAGCAAGCTGATAAATTTCAATCACTCGATGTCGGATACTTTAATAACGGAAAACTCAAAACTAAATTTAATGTTAATAAAAAAAAATTTAAACATGCCATAGTTGTTTATAACATTTAATTCATATATAAAAATAAAAGTTAATTGATTGTATTAACAGTTTTCATTCCAATGTTATGTGGTTTTGTCCTTTAAAATGTTTATTAAAAAAAGACACAAGCTGCAGAATATAGAATAAAACTGGACAAATATCAGAATTTGAATTTCACTTTTGAATATATTTTGATCAGAAAATTAGACAAAAAAAATGTTTCGCTTTCAAATGTTTAAAAAGAAATAAATTAGTCTTGAAAATAACATTGAAATGATAAATAATTAATCAAAATCAAAACAACTATGAACTATAAAGAAATTGAAACAAAATGACAATAATTAAAATGAAAATTTATTAATTTCATATCCAAAATTATTTAATAAAATTTAGTCAGAAAAATTATTTAATAATATTTAACCCATGATAAAAGTTGATTTATTCAGAGCTATAACTACAATGCGGATTGATTCGAAATTTTGTAGATAGACAATCTAAAGGATGAAAGTTTCCCCGATAAATAAATAAAAATTACAAAATAAATAAATTGCGCAAAAACTTCCTCTAAGTTTCACATTAAAATTAAAATGCTTGAAAAGAAATAAACACCTTTCTGTTATTTCAATATTTGTAAAACTGTCTATAACAAATAAACAATGCTTGTGCTAAAATTTTGACTTGTTTACATTTATTTTAAATTATCAAAATGAATAAAATTTTTAAATTTGAATATTTTTTTCACTTTATTCATTTATTTATTTTTACAAGATTTTTCAGTGCAACGAATTTTCGAATAAATCCACATTTTAATTACATTTGGAGAATGATTTGAAATATGATCCCTCTGCATATTAAAATTATTGTTCTTATATTATTATACATCACATGCTAGAAAAAATTTTATTAAAAAATATCTAAGCTGAAAAAAAAAAGTATCTTAAACAAAGAGAATCTTTAATAAAGAAAACATACTAGAATACAAATCTGCATTTCTTATTACAAGTTTCAATGAGAAAAGAAATACCCACATCTTTACACTTTTTACACGGAAATAAATGCTGTTATATTTATTTCTACAATTCCCGACACAATAATTACACAAAGCATTGCTTCATTCAATTTCAGTGATTAAACGACGAGTTTTCCAATACGAAATTTAATTCGTTGCATAGATCAACTCTATAAATGATACCATTACACTGACAATATTAAATGGCATAGCAATATAAGATGGAAAATTTATTAACGTTCGAAATTATGAGGACAAATTAATACATTTTTCGAAACTGGGAAAAAGCATGATCTCATCTTCGTCGTCTAACAACCCTCTCAATATTCTTCCACTTGTCCTACTCCAACTACGGTAACTCACTTACTCATTAGGTCTCCGGGAGCAACACGTTTGACAAAGGATTAATTATAGCAATCAAACACTGCGTAATTTAATCTCCCTTTTGAACAACGTACCTGGAATTACGCGAATAAAATTATTTTTCATCTTTCGGTTCTTTTCATTACGCGGCTGCCTCATAATTTGAGAGGACGGAATAATAATCCTTTATTCAAGTGAATTCGGTAGACTAATATACATTAAAATAAATAGATCTGCTTAGGAGCTTTATTATACATTTAATTTACAATCCAATATTTCATTCCAGCAATATGTTCAGTTAGAAAATTTATCGTTGGAATTTTTATCTTCTGTATATTGTTTCAAAGAGCCCTTTCAAAGAGCATTATATTTAATTACAATGGTTTTGAATTCGTTCGAAATAGATGAATAATTTCCATCGATGTAATGTTGATTATCAAGGTTGTATATTTTTGATACGTCAGTAACATTCAGCATATGATGAATGATTATATTTGGTGACTCTTAACAAAATTATATTGATCATGAATAAATAACTGCCGTTCTTACTATCAGCAAAACCAATCATTTTTGAATGATAAATATCTTCAAACGAATAAATAAGACCAAAAATATGATTTTTTTTGCGTTCACTTGTTTTTAATAATTAAAAATGATATTAAGCCTGATTGACACAAATTTTATAATCAGTGTCTTTCTCTTTGCTTAACCTTTATATTTCTAGTAGCTTGTTTTACTTCTTCAAAACTTTATACTAACAATAAATGAAATTCAAATCATTAAAATTATGCATATTTTTTATTTACTACAAAATTAAACGAACAATAAAAATGGAGAACTAAATCTTGAATTTCACTATTGATTCCGGTTTTAGTAACTTTCATTCATCGTATTTCCTTCAAATACTTTTATGCATATTCAGATTTTTAGCATTTTATTTATGAATTTACATCCAAGTTCACCCTGGATGTAATGATAATCCCATCTACGTTAATCCACTATATTTCTGACATTTGCATTCAGCAGCAATGTTTGATTGATTCACTCATACCTATTTTATTCACTACTAAATTTCATGGAAGTCATGTGTCTTTACAATAAATCAAATATGTTTTGCAGTTAAAAAAAATTAAATTATTTAATGAAACAATAAGTGAAAAGAAAATTATCCTTTTCCATAAAAGCAAATAGTAAATTGCATGTTGGCTGAGACTTTTGTACAGCAGCATCTCAAGACATGATGAACGCGCTCAAGAATTCCCTATATGGACTGGGTTGATTACATATTTTTTGTACTTTCCATTCACAAATATTGCATTTAACATATAATTTCGGGGAGTGGAATGCAAGAGCAAGCTTTAACATTTATAAATAAATAATAGTTGTATATATGCATCATGTATCGAAACATGAAAATACTACAAAAGATTTTTAAAAATGTCTGATAACTAAAGAAAAAAAACTTTTTATAGGTAACTACTTATTTAAAACTATGAAATATTTTGTCTTAAGTTCCACTATTATTATAAATGGATAAAGACTTTATCAACAAACAGAAATACTGCAACGATTTCATTCTTATTCTATTCCACCCCCTCCCCCCAGATTTTCTTCTGATTTAAAAAAACAAAACAAAAAGAGATGTTCTCCGTATTTTTTATCTTGCTTCTTTTTTTTTTACCAAGGAAATACCTGAAAGTGTTTTTAAGGTAGGTTAATTTAGCCTTTTAAATAATACTTAATCACTAGAGATGCCACAACTCAGCTAGCTTGTCTCATGCTGTCAAGTTTCGAAAGAATTATGTTCAGTCGGGGAATCTAATCTGATTTAGTAGGCTTTTATTTTACTAACGTTAAAAATGCCTTCTAATAAGGGAGGTTGGAACTAACTGTATAATTTCTTTAGATACCTCAAAGAACAGGGAAGAATTCGTCTCTAACCTGTAGGGATTTCCTGTAGGACGATTTCTCGAGTATTTATCATCGGTCGGCCTCTCACACACTCTTTCTCTCTTTTCCCTCTTTCGTTCGTTTCTTTCGTGGCAATGCCGTCGAAGCAGTAGCATCTGTTGTTCATCCATTATCGATTGTGTCTATAAAAAAAAGATAAACTAACAAAAAAAAGAAAAACTCCAAAGAAAATTGCGATTAATGGTGCATAAATTTGAACAAAATTATCCTATGTAATTTTATTAAAATAATGAGGTGAATATTCATTGAGGAAATTCAGAAATTATGGCAAATAATTCAGTCGATAATTTAGTTTAGCGAATTCTGGAAACTAAAGAAATGAATTTTTCATGTAGACTTCCTGGTTCGTTATAATACATATGTGTGATGGGAAATATTTAATTATCAGCAATATCAAGATAATGAATAGTAATTATAAGTAGTAGTTTTACAGAAAAGAAGGTCAATCTAAATTTGCAAAAGATAACAATAATGCTGCCAATAAACTTATAATAAATTATTTAGGTAAAATCTTTAAGCTGAACATGTTGGAGAACCGTTTTCAAGGACGTACACCGTGCAAGAGAATTTGGTGCATATTATATCCATCGAGACAAAATACCCCCCCCCCCTCTCCTCCCGTTAGTAAAGTGCAGACGTTTGGAGAGGGAGAAGGGGGAGGGACGACTCAGAAGTCGTTCTCTTCATTTAACCGCAATTCAAAATTAAGAGGTTCATCCCAAAATGGATTTAAAATGGGAAGTCAATATAACTAAACCAAATTTCAAACTAAAAATAAGATTAATTGTCACTCTTTTTTAAGCAACATTTGTCATATTTTTGTCGATTTAAAAAACAAAAGATAATAATAATATAAATTTGAGAAAAAAAAATAAGCATTTAAATTCATTATAATGATTTAGTTAATATTTAGAATGCAGCCGAATTGCATTCAAAATACTTTAAAAAAAATTTAGACTTTCTTTAAAATGTTATTCATTGAAACAAAGAAGCAAAACATAAGACTTATAATGCAATTTGAAAGTGTCAGAGAGTATCTTAGAGGGCATTTATTTAATTAAATTTTTTTAAACCTAACTTGAAAATTTAATTTCCTTTTGAATTGTCTTTTCTTTATAGTGGAAGAGAGCTATTTTTCGTGTATTACAAATGTGCAATACGGGGTACATTGAATGAATAGCCTATTAGACTGTTCAATGTACTACTCATTTAATGTACCAATATATTTAGTACATTGAATTTAGTATATTCGACCATTCAATGCATTAAATAATTAAATAAAAGTAATGAAAATAATCGAAAGAAATTATAAAAACAAACACCAATTTAAAAGAAAACATAATAGAAAGAAGATGAAAAATAGAATAAAGATAAACCGAAAAACAAATCATCATACGAAAATCTATCAAGAATTGAAACCGAAAATATCTGTAATGAAAGGAAAAATGTTTCACCAAGTTTTATATAAACATGTAGCAAAAAAACATTTAAAAAGAAGAAGGGTAAATATATATATACATGAACTAATAGAAAAAGAAAAATAATTACTAATAATAAAAAACGAGAAAAAAATCACAAAAATCAATAAATGTAGATAGAAAGAAACAAATAATACAGAGCAAAACAGTAGTATAATAGGTATATTAACTTCCTAGACTTGGTCAAAAACATTATTTTTATAATTACTTGAAATTACTTATAAAAAATTTCGTTAGTTAAGCCCTTTTCTTCCTTGTAAATACAACAAAAATGTCCTACAAAATTTTATATCATCTGCAAAATTCCGATCTTGAAGAGGGCCAAAAAGTATATCGGAAAGAATTTTTTCTTTGAAAATATAATCTAAATTTGAATGTGCTCATATAGAAGAAAAAGTTTCACTTTTATGAGGTCGCAGTTTTTTTTTTTTTTTTTTTTCTTCCTATAAATGATTCGAAAATACCTAATAAAATAAGATCGTGAAGTTTTCACTCTATAAAATTCAGTTAATTATTATAAGATACATGACAAGTTGTAATAATTTTTCTGAAATTAATTTCTTTATAAACCTTTTATTCATTTTTAAATTAAGTTTTTTCATTAATTTGTTTTAATCATAAGTAATATTAAATATATGTTTTTCTAATTATTTTTCAGAGTTAATAAATTATAAATAAATGTTTCGTTTTATACATAATTTTTTTATTTACCCAGTTTACTTTATTCCATTGTTATTTTGCACCGATTTTAAAGTTAAAAAGGTATAAAAAAGAGGAATGAAACAATTTTTTTGTTTGTTTCCTTATTGCTGAAGAATAATTTCTACATCGGATTCCAAACCATAGGCAGACATCATATTTTATCGTTAGCTTATTCATCCCATTTGCGCATTTGCATTATTGAAAAATTGACAAATCTTTGCTCTAATATATATATTTTTTATATTTTAATATTTTTTCCCAACATTTATCGTCTGACATTCTGTTTTTTTATCATTTTGCTTTTCCTCAAGCAGATGTTTTATTGAAATCTATAATTTATTACTGCACTGATTACTGTTTTTCAGACTTTACTTCCTATTCTTTCTTTTTTATATAACTCCTTCTAACCCAGTTGATACGAATTTTCTTTTCCCTAGAGGAAGTTTTTTTTTTTGTTTTTTTTTTCTCTTTTACCACAGATGGTCAAAGTAGAAACTGCTGAAGACCATAATCATTGATTTCACTTCAATTTTTTTTCTTTAAGGCATGTTACAATGTAACTAACCCTTTTTTCGAGTTGGTTAATCTTTCAATCATTTCCATTCAGATAGTAAAAAGTTGACTAACCGATATAAAGCAAATTCTATATAATGAAAGGGGAGGGGGGAAGGAGGAAAAAAAATTATGGTAAAAGGTTTAAAAAGGCAAGATTTTGAAACTAAGACGCAAGTTTCATTATTTCAAAATTTCCATTCTATTATAAATTCTACCTTATAAGTGAAAGGCAGGCAGAAATACTTTTGTAATAGATTGAATTAAATAAAAAGAAGAATACATGAAAAAAAGAATTTAATTGACATGATTCGCATCAAATGGTACCACAAAATACATTTGTTTGATAATATGATTAGAAAGGCACACAATAAAAGAAAGATATAATCAATCATTTTAATTATAAAAATTGCATATTATTTAAAAGGACAAACAAAGCTTGCTATTGTACGATCCAACAATACGGAGAAAAAAAAGTGCGCAATCAGATATTATTCATTTGATAATATTTTTGTTTCTATAAGAGAAAGTGGGAAATGTCTTGATCGATAGTTCTAGAGAAATTTGTGAAAGTATTGAAGATAAGATTGTTACAATAGACCTTTATTAGCAGATGGGAGTGATTCAAATCAGATGACATAAATTAAAAAAAAAATGTAGTCTTCCTTTTTATGATCATGAAAGAAGTAGGTAAAATATAGATATGTCTTTGAATGCTATCGGAATAATTATTCTGTTAATCTCACTTATGTAATTAACTTATTATGTAATTATATTATTTCTAACAGTGATGATTTCCACTGTTAGAAATGAAATGAATACATACATGCATTTTGTATATAAAGGATTCTAAAGTAAATATGATTTAATAGAAGGGAAAAAAGCATAAAGCGGAAAAACTATAAAGGCTTTTGCATTTAAATAACAAATTAAAAGGAATCATTGCAGAAAAGTTGAGATATTCTATGAAAGAGATTCATATTTACTAAACTAAATGCGGCTATTATCTTTATATTTTTCCCTATTTTACAAATAAATTAATAAATTCTCAATACGATCATTCATGAACAAGCTGCAAAATTTGTTTCAAATGAGAATACTGAAACAATTCAATTTGCAAATAGAATATAACAATTGTGCAATTATTTTCGAACAAAAAATGTTTATTTGACAGTTTCGGCTTAGTACAACTGATTTTTTTAACAAAAAGAAAAAAAAAAAAAAAGAAAAAGATGAAAACCATAGAATAAGTTTGAAAAGACAAATATTAATAAATGTGAGAAAATTTACTATAATCGGGATATATTATAAATCAAATTAAGAAAGTAAAGAAAAATAGGAAAAACCTTTTTGAATATAGATACAAACATGTTTGGTCAAAATTTCGAACTGACTATAATTCATATTTGTCGTATTTACTGTTTAAATGATTCGAACTGACTATAATTTGTATTTTCGCAACTATTGTTCAAATTTTCACTTGAACTGTAATTGTAAATTAATAAGGAAACTTCTAGTGTTGTCGAATGTGCGAATTTCAATTATAAAATAGTCAAATTTTTTAAGATAATTTCAATAAGTCGAAACTATAGTCCATTCTTTTTCATGTGCATTTGTTCATGGAGGTGCCACATATAATGCATGTTCAAAGATGTCTGAAAAATGTCCGTTGTTACATTGGTGTTACTTGAAAAGTGTGCCAAAATTTTTCAAATTCCTTTCCCAAAATATCTCTACAAATAATAAACATGAAAGTATGTGCGTCTATGGATTAGAAGAATGTAGGACAGATTGTTTGACTGAGAGCTACCAAAATTAATACATGCATGTTTTGGAGAGTAGGAATGTTCTCCTCTGAGCGATTTTCTTGAATTTTTCATTGGAATTTTAATTAACAAAAAATTAAGCGAAATTTTAGAATTTTCTCACGATTTTTGGAAATATTACAACAATTTTTATGTCAACACAAAAACAGTTTTTATATCAACTTAAGTTTTTATGTCAAAGGCATTTTCAATGTTTTAAACTTTTTGTCGCATAATTTTTTCCCCCATTTTTAATCAATTTCTTTTTTTTTTTTTAAAAAATCGTACCTTACTGCAATGTAATTTATTGTGGAAGGTAGATTCCAATAATTTTCCTTGTTGCTACTAATATTTAGTCCTGGCAATTTTTTTCCATTGTTGATAATCAAGATATGAAGATTTGGATTAATTTTCATGCAATGTAAGTTTCAGAAAAAAGCCTGTTTCTAATAAAATTTTTAAAATTTTATTGCACTTACAATTAATGATTTCCTTCAGAATCAAACAACAATTGATATAATTAGATGTATAAAATACAAAAAATCGGGACAATACATAACATAATGAACAGAATCGTGTAAGATATTTAGTTAATTTTTATCAAATATTAATTCTATCAAATCGCCAAAGGCAGGTATTGCGCATAAACACACACACACGCACACGCATACACACACACACTCACACACCTAAATTTGTTAACAGAGAGGATTCTGTTGAAAACTCGTTCTAACTTATTGGACAAAAAATATTTAAAAATTTTAAATTATTGCCATTTTGTAACTTCAGAAGCAAGCAATAATAAACGTCTTATAGCTTACTAGTTTTAAAACCAATTTATATAACTGCTCTTTTTGTAGAAATAGAGAACTTCTTTTGAATATTACCATGATATATTATGGTAATATATATTATGTAATGCAAAATATATGTTCTGTTGTACATACCAGATTCATTGCTAAATTCTTTTTTCTGTTATTTTTTACGAACTTGCTACGATTTTGCTATAATGTTCAACATGTCATTTGAAGTTTATTCACTTCCCATTTAAAATTTAAGGCAAAATGTTAGGGAATTAATGAGGTGCGTAGCATAATATAAATAAGGCTCTTAAAATAGTAAGAGTTACATTGCAATCAAAATTTGAAATTATAAAATATTTTGTTATAAAAGGTGGTAAGAAATTGAATATAAAAGATTCAAATCAATTTTTACGTAACGGAAGTAATTTTATGAAAGTTACATATTTTACAGTACCAAATGTTTGCAAAGGTTATTAGCTATAAACAAATAAAAAAAATCAGTTACTGTTTTCTCTATAACTTCATTAAAAGAAGACTTTTTTTAAAAATTCCAATATTTTCGAACCATTTTAATATAAAATGAAGATATAACAAGTCATAAATTAAAGGAAAGTTAATTTTACTGTCTTTTGGACACACACACACACACATACACATAGAGAGAGAGAGAACTTCAAATGTAAAGTCATTTTTTTTTAAAGAGTGGTTGTGAATCCTTGTTAATATGGTACTTTATATGCAGTGTAGAAAACAAAGTAAATGTTTAAATCAGATAACCATTTCTTTTGATGAACTTCATTGGTTAACAATTTATATATTTCAAATCTTTTATATTAGATTGCCGGCAAAATATCAAGTACAACTCAATTTTTTTTTTATCGGATTCAGAAACCCGTAAAAGCAACCAGAGCACACTAAGGCATTTTTTATAAGTCCTTTTTGGGGGGCTGGGGTGGCTTCGTGGCGTCTGAAACATCTACAGTTTATCAAAATATGGATATTTTTTTGGTAATACTTAGCTGACGAGACAGTGAAATATGACATGAATATGGAATTTAGTTGAATTTATATTCATTGTATTAGAAGGTTAAGTTCAGGAAAAAAAAGTTGTTTTTTGGGATAATTCTTTTAACTTATAATAAGTTTGATGGAAATTTCAACACTGAACTTCAAAACTTCGTTTTTTGTGTGTTGGAAATTAGATAAATTATATGTTTATTTATTTGCTATTTTTGATGTAAAATATATTAGCTGATAGAAAAAAAATATGAAAATATGTTTAGCAACTATCTACTCAAATACTGCTATATTAAATCAATTTTTTTAAATGTGAATTACAGAATACATTATAATTAAAACTTTTACAATAAAAAGAAACTTATCTGAAGCATAGTTATACATCATCTCTAAATGAATTTTTGTTCCCTCTCGTTTTCTTCAAATGTATAGCCCCCCCTCCTTTTTGATCGTATATATATATATATATATATATATATATGTATATATATATATATATATATATATATATTTATATATATATATATATATATATATTGCGTTTTTCTTAAGGAAGAAGAGGCATTACCGATACAAAGCAGTCTTAAAAAATTTGCGATACACGAATTAGATGAAATGCGGAGTTATGTAGAGCATGTGACTTATCTTTTTCGTAACTCGATCAAGATGGTGGAATATAAAGACAGGATTCATGGTTTTCATTTGGTAATTCTTTCACAAGCAAAAACAAATTATTCAGGTATCCTGCTTTGTTAAGGAAGAACTAAGCATCTTGATTATTTCCCCAAGCTGCACTTATCGAAATAAAATGCTTCATTTAAAAAATGTTGCAATCCATTAATTTTTATTAAACATGTCTAATTACGGAAAACATTCTTGTTTTCATTTATTTATTTGAAATTAATGCAGGAGTAGCTTGAATTTTGAACAGAATTTATATTCTAAACTTCTTTTTTAAAAGCTACAAATGTTCCTTGCATACATTTTTGTATGCAAAAACTATTTTAAATCAATTTTTTTCATTATAATTTGTATGTGAAAAGAGAGAAATAATAATAAAAAAGACTTCTTTATAATGCAGATGCTTTGAGTTTTGATATTTTGTTGGCTTAAAATCTTTAATATCGTGAGAATTAATCTATCTGGAAATTAGATTATAAGAATTTTTAATAATACTTTGTGCTCCAGAATCTCTTTGTTTTGTAATATTAGATTCAAAATAAAACTTTAAACTAGACTGAACTAGACTCAAAATAAAATTTTAAAAACATTTCATGAAATGGTTAACAAAGTCATTAACTCAAAAGAAATTCAAAATATAAATAATAATAATTGCTTTTTAGTTTATTTGCTCCATCTAACAATAATTTTATTCATATTTTGATAAAGATTTCATTCATATATAGATAAGAGAAAAAAATAAGATTAAATTATTACAAATAAATTTATTACAAATAAATTAAAATAGTTAATTAATGAATTAAATAAATCAATTAAAAATGATAAAATTAAAGGAGAAAGAATTTGTATAAATTATCTAAAAATATCATTCGAAAATTCTGTTCAAAAGAGAGAACAAAATGCCAAGATCTCAAAAAAAGAGTTTGTGCCGGACTGTAAATCAACGATATTTACATATATGTATGGGTTTATTAATTTATTTAACTTAAAAGAAAATTACAATATTGTATTGATTTTTCTTGATTTTTGATAAGCCATTGATTAAAGAAGAGAAAGACTTCAATTTCATTCTTCAAAAATATAATTTAATAATTCCTTTAAAAATATTATAGAACATATTGCAAATAAATTAATAACATTAAATGCAGTGAAATCTTAAATATTATCCACCTTTCTAACGAATTTCAATAGGGCTCTTATTTAAAACTAAATTAAAAATTAATTTTTCAAGAAATAATTTTAGAAAAAATAAATCAATTTTTTCTTTTCTTATTTATAAAAAATTATGCTAGTTTGTATACAATTATAATTATTGTTCTTTTATATCTAATGTCAAGATGTTAGATATAATAGATAACGTCGTAGATAATGTAGATATTAGATAGTGTCTTATATCTTATATCAGGGTTTTTTTTTTTTGGTTAGTAATGAATTGAGGTATTAAATATTGCTGATAAACTTTAATGTGTAAATATGAGCTAAGCTTCCACAAATGAAAAATATACAATTATTTTTGTAGGTACAATTTTTTTTCACTCATATCTATTTTAAATCAATAAAACAATATATTTTTTAAATGTAAATGTCAGGAGAACTAACTTTTTATATTATTGTATCCTAATAAAAATTATTCACTAATAGTAAACAATATCCATAACATTACCGTTCTAGTGTTTTGTTTCTTTTTTTTTAAATATTTTTTGTTTCTTTTTATTTTGAAATCATAAACTTCTCTTCTAAATAGTCATCCTGAAATTTGATTCTTTTTGTTTAGTTTTGGTCTTGAATTAAAATAATCCATTAAGAGGAAATAAGAATCAAAAATGTAAAATAAATAAGTTTTTTTAAAAATTATTGCTATCATTTTTGTGCTATTTTTATTTATCTTTTAAAACAATACAGTTTGAGAATTTTAATTGCATAACGTTAAAATTAACAATTATATTTTTCCAATTCGTTATTTTAATGCACAAAAACTTCGGAAACCATCATTAAAACCTTTTCAATCTATTTTAAAAATAAAAAATATAATTTACTCAATGATTAAATATTTTTTTAATAATAGCCATCATCATATGTACACGAATGACTTAATCGACATTTAATATTATCTCTGGACAGAAATAATATTTTGAGCTATTTTTAGTTTAAGACGCATTAAAATTTTGAAATACCAACATCATATTCACAAGAGAGAAATTCTGAAAAGAATTATACCGATACCATATTATAAAGGAAATGAAATAAGTAGATATAAGTAAGAAAAACACTTTTCTGGCAAACGCAACAGATGTTAAAAAAAACTTAATCAAACTTCTACTTTAATGAAAGGACACGCATTATGCAACGACAAAAATCCTGTAGAGAAGAGTTTTAAAAAAAATATCGGATGCATTTATAAATAAAAGAAAATTCTAATCTTTCATTCTTGCATTCCTGAAAATACCTTTTAAGAGTCAAAATACATATATTTTAAAAATAGATTATTTGTAGAAAATATATTATTGTATAATTTTCAGTGTTTTTTTTTTTTACCATTTAATTTTTGCTATGAATTTGTAAAGAAGAGTTGTTTTCTTTTTAAATTTAACAATAAATATTCCCTTAAGTGGATTTAACTCATAATATTAAACAATACCTGCAATAAGGTTTTTTTCTCCTTAATAATAATCTTTTTTTTTAACCCACGATATTTGCTATTGAATTGGCTTTGTATAACGTTCAACGACTCAATTTGTATACCTAAATTTTCGAGTTTTCATACCATATACCATGTAATTAATGTTTTCCCAATGAAAATAATAAATGTTAGTTATCAATTCATAGTGCCATGCTATAGTGTATATTAATATGCGACATGCGATATATTGTGCATCATAATAAAAATAGAATAAACAAAAAAAAATCTCATTTGATTTTAAAATGTAATAAAGTTTAATATCGCTTAATCAAGTTATTATAAAATTTTAATAGCTATATTTAACAGCATTATTCAAGAAGAAATGAGGAAACTTTAAAAATTCATTCTTTTCACATAAAGCCAGGATTTTTTCTTATATAAAACACAAATTTGATTTGTTAGTGAACATTTCATAAATATGCCGAATTCAAATAACCATGCTGTCATTAACACATTGACTGCCAACCAGAAAATAACTAGGTATATTAGATTTCTTGAAAATTTAGAGTTAAATTTTATGTTACCAGAAAATTTCTCAATTCAAATAAACAAATAAAAATAAATAAGTTTTATATGGTGTATACCGTATAGTCTGTTACTCAAGGATTAAGAAGTTTTTACTCAATTCTTACATCTATGGTCTTCTTTAGATATTATTATAATTTGGAAAAATAACGTAGATAATTTGAATTAATGCTTTAAATTATGTCCATAAAGTTATTGTAAGGGAAAAGGTGTTTAGCATTAAGAAATAAAATAATGTAGTCGATAAAAACAAATTAATATACTAAATTGTTAAAAAGCGAACATCTAAAATTCAACAGTGATTTTCGAATGTACTCTCTAAGGTACTCTTTGATAACTGTATTATATTTCTGCACGATTTATTTCTTTGTTTCAATGATTAGTATTTTTAAAAAAAGATAGTTTTCTTAAGTATTTTGAAGGCAATTCGGTTACATTCTAAACCATTATCATAAATTTAAATGACAATTTTCCCCTCAAATTTATATCATTATTATGTTTTGTTTTTTAATTCGACCAAAAGATAGAAAATCTTCCTTGAAAGAAAGTGATAATTAGTCTTATTTTTAGTCTGAAATTTGGTTTAGTTATATTATCTTCCCTTTTAAAAGCTATTTTAAATTTATATGTTTTAATAAAAACATTAATGAAGCAGCCTCAAAAGAAGCAAAATCAGACCATCCAATAAATATAAATTCATCACTCGTATGCGATCTTAAATTCAATGTTTCAAAGCAATAAAAAACAAATTAAATACCGTTTAGAGAAAAGTATTTCTTTAACCTCGTCTTTATGGACTTCATAATGCAAATTATTGCCATTTTATAATTCATTTTTAATTATTTTATTAAACTAATAAGATTATGAAACATAGAGTAGTAGATTTTCGGTTTAAGGCTTTTTTAATATTCTAAGTATTTTAAAAATCTAGTCATCACTGTTAAATGCAATGATAAATGATAAATATACAAGAAATTAAATTTTTAACAGGTGAATAATCACAGAAGAAAATTTAATTGCCTTTGGATCAACCCCGTCATAAATATTAACAGTCACGATTAAAACAAAGTCTGCAATTGAAATTGAGCAGAGCAATATGCTTATGCATTCACTTAAAGCTTTCATTTTAGCTGCAGGAAATAATAATAATAATTCTTTGAAAAATAGAATATTAGTCATGCTAGTAGCTATGATTAAGAGTTTTATTGGGAATACAAACTAAGAACTGGTTAAAAGATTGTATATACCATATATTAAATTGAAGATCGTTGACACGCATGTTGCTGGTAGCAGGTCGCCGAACATGTATAGCAATGATATCTGAAATTAATCTTCTCCAGCTTAAAAGTCTGGCATGTCTCAATCTCCCAACCTACGCAATTCTAGGGTCTTAAGTGCCCTATCCCGAAACGGAGGGTCCCCATCTTCAGGAAACTGTAATTACTCCAACCCACTTTATCATCTGCTCAAGCGATCGATCATGATTTCTTTGGTCTTTAATCGCTGCTAAGTTCTGCATCTTGTGCAATTACCGAACACAATCAAAATATGTCAGATGATTATTGAGGCTTAATGCGTCATAATCAAGCTCATCTCATCTCATGACGCCTCCCCAGGAGTTCTGCTAGCTGTTATTTCGGTCGTTTCGCGCGCTTTTCGGCTTGATACGTGCCCGTAATTGCTCATAGCTATCAGGCAGATTAGTAGCACAAAAGACCTGCCCAGTTCTTATGTTTTATCAATCTGCAAAGCGATTACCTACAGAACCTGGGGATTAAATTGAGGTCTGAAGATGAAATAGAAACTCTTTAGGCTTCAACAGCAACGGATTTGGTTTGAAAATTAAATACTGACTGAGTTTTAAATGTTTTATTTTCTGAAATAACATAAAGCATAAATAATCTTTTTATACAAGTATCCAATAATGTTTCATGAAAAAATAGCAATTATTTTAAGAAAAACATCATTGAGAATTATTCTCCAACAGCAAAAAGCGAAAAAAAAAAGTAAAAGGAATAGATTTCAGAAATAGACTAACTAGTTTTCTGTCTGAATAAAATAAGATCGCCAAATAAAAATTGTTTCTTTATGATTTCTAATAAAGATTTATCAATATGTTAAACATTTAAAACATTTATATCTTTAAAAATTGTTTTATATTCAAAAATCTAAGTTATTACTATCCTTCTTTTACTTAGATATACAAAGAAGCGCATTCTTACATATATAAAAATATATTTTTTAATCATAAGAGACTTAAATACGTCTAAGATTGCTATAAATAATGTAATTTAATTATTTATGATTAAAAGTAATTAAAGGTTGCAAATCTAGGTATATATATATCGGATTTAAGCTCATTCTCGGATTACTCACATTCTTATTCATATGGTATTCAAGCTCATATTAATGTATAAATCCAAATCGCATGGATTTATCTTTATTAAATTATTTTGAAATTATAAAAATTCATCTTAATTTAATTCTTTCATAGAAAACTAGAAACTTCATTTTTCTATTCTCATTCAAATTGACTTCAAAATTTCATGTTTCAATCAAAATGCATAAAAACTGAGAACTGAAAGACTGAATTTCACCATTTAGGCTATAATTTTCTGTCAATCTGATCTCCTTACTAAAATTTATGAAAAAATTATTGTAGATTTCTTAATTGAAAAATTTACAATATTTCTGATAAATTTACAATATTTCTGTACTTGTGTGATCAATTTAAATGAATTATACGAACATTTGATTGCAAAGCAAAATAGGATTAATATCTGATGAATCTCAGTTTTGAATCATAATCAGATGACGAGAACAACACAAGTCAATATTTTACTTATAACTATCTCGCCCACTAACAGGAAATATTTGATTTTTGATATCAAATTTAATATGCATCAGGTTAATATATATGAGGATATTTAGTGGAGTCCATTTTGAATTTGGAACTCTCAGACCCCGATGCTTACTGCTTATACATTTTGTAAATATAGTAAATATTTATTTATTATTATTTAAAAATAAAATATATTTCTTATCAAAGGACACTTATAATTATTTAATTAAACTTGACAAGTCAACTTGATTGCCGAATTATTTATTTTGTCCATTTATCATTCATGCTTTTTTTTAAAGACGTACATCAAATTTTCGGGAAATGTTCATAAAAAAGCATTATCTCTACCTCAAAAAGATCTAATTATCGGCAATAACATTTCCAAATATTACCTTTAAAGTTAGCCATTGCATCATGTAATCATATCACGTACCTCAAGCTACCAATTATATAATATTCTTAAAAGAAAATATATTACCTTCATTTTTATAGTTATGTTCGTTGGGTCTCTTCCCCAATTGAGTTCATCTTCTCATCATGGAACTCCCATTCCTAGTGAAAACATCAGAAATAAATCACATAAAACTATTATATAATTAAAATGTCCATCTCTTTTAATTACGTACATCAATAAAGCAGCGATAACCAATTGCTTCAAGAAAAGTTAAGATTTCAAAAAGTGATAAGTTTGATAAATAGGCTCAGATATATCTTGATGTCTAAACAAGTTTATCATAGAAAACTTTCAGATTTTATCTTATGTCAATATATTTTTAGAGGAACTGACCATTCAAAGAAACCAATCCCATATACGACATTACTTAAATGAGGTGGAACATTTGAAACTTGATAGGAATTTTAAATATGGAGTTTTTAAAATCATGCGCAGATAATCTTTGATTAGAAATATTATATATTTAAAAGAATTGATATAGTTAAAAAATCAAATTATAATCAAACTTTCTCAAGCCGAGTTAAAATTTAATTTTGGCATCCACAGCGGATCTTGCTGGGAGAGAAAAGACGTGACGTTACAGCACAGGGAAAGATGATGCACAATTATATGATAAATGGTAAACATAATTTAATTTATAATATGATTATTATTTATTTTATCAAGTAATGTCACATGATGTGTTTCCATTTTTCAAAAATTTTGAACGAATTTCTTAAAAATCTAAGCTTTTCTAAAATGTCATGCATCAATCTAATACCCTAGAGATAAGGAAACATGGAATAAATGATTTCGGTAAATTTTTCGAACCTAAAAAAATTTGAAAAGTACATTTTTGAATTAGGTTTCAGTAAATCGTAAGACATTATCAATGAAAATAGTAATCTCTAAAAGCAAATATCAGTGAAATGAAGTAAAAGTGAATTGCTTTCTGCAGGGAGTTACATAAATTTTAAATATTAAGAGATTTGTAAAATAATGATTTTAATCTTAAAAAATGAGAAAAGAAGTCGTTTTTATTCTTTGCATCTTCAAAAAGGGCAAAGAGATAAAAATTGGGAAAGCAAAAAGGAAGTAATGAAAATTGTATCATCTATTTTAATGCTACAAATCTAAAATTGATATTATAATTCTTAAGCTTGAAGAGTCAATTTTTTTAATGCTACAAAATCTAAGAATTAATTAAGATGTATGATTAATTTAACTATTTTTGTTTTGGTTATCTTTCGTCACTTTCAAAGCTATAATCACCTCAAAAACACAAATCATTGAATAAGAATATCACGAAAATTATTCGTAAACAAGATAATTGTTAATGCAACGAGTATTAGTTAAATAAATGGATGTAATTCAACAATGCTTTAAGTGTGTTCGAATTAATTTTGATAAAAAAAATTAGTGTACTAAAGCTAATAATCGAACTGACTAAAGAAAATTTTAAAAAGGTTAGTACAAAAATGGCAGATTTAACTTTAAAAAAAATTAAATTATTTGAGAAACAAGAATAATCAAAATAAAATTTACAAAATATATAAAATTGTAATGCGATATAATTATGTATTGCAGTATCTTTTTCTTTCTCTTATTTATTTATTTTGCTAAAAATAGGTTTTTGTTTTAAAGATAAATCATGTTTGTGCTTACAGATTGCATCGCACAGAAATATTAAATCGATAATCAATTAATAATAAAGTTATAATTGGAAAAAAGAGTACACCAATTAGTTTTTACCCGACATTCCTTTATTACTATTATTATTATTATTATTGCTAATTACAGCACAAATAAGCAAAAGGCAACACAAGCATTTGTGGTTTTAACAGTCGCATTTATAATAAGTTACGAAAAACAAATTAGACATGTAACTGAAAAAAGAAAAAGAAGAAAAAAAGAAGAAAAACTAACCTACATCGGTTTCAAATTTGAAACACTTGTAAAAACC
>JAPMOR010019775.1:448297-463657 GCA_026543865.1 Argiope aurantia
TTTTTTTTGTTTGAGAATGCATGATCAAGTAATTTATTTCCAGCAACCGCAATGGTTCGTGCACGTTTTATAAAGAATCAAGGCTTTCAATGCTGAGGGAAATAAGACAAGGACTATAATCATAAGGATAACCAATACTTACAATAAAAAGGGGTCTTTTGACTCATCTACTTATTTTCTTACATTTAAACAGTATAAAATTCATTAAATCTCAAAAATAAAATATTATGATTGTAAACATAATTCATGGAAATATCATTTGCTTTTCCAAATTTCAGCTTCTATGTAATTATGCTATTTTAAAATGTGATTTTTATTGTTATCATAATTTCATATTGAATTTCTTAATTTACAATTTCATTATATTTTATTTATTTTAAATCAACTGATATTCCATGAATAAGAGTTCCTTTAGTATATTTTTATCATAAATAGACATTGAAATAAGAATATTAATTGCTAAAATTAAGTTCGTGATAAATAAAATTTTCTAAAACAGTATTATATAATATGATGCAGATGGGATTTTTCCAATTCCATGTATATTTTAAAGCAGCAGTCGTTGGAATGTTGCTTAACTTATTGGATTATAGTTTAGCTTAATGTATTAATTAAGATTTTATCTATTTTTTTATTTAATATTAATACAAACAAATACCAAATATTAATAACTGAAATTTTTCCTGCTATTTTCACATTTTTATGTTTCTTAACTTTTAACTCACAATCTTTAGTTATAAAAAGAATATCTTTTGTTTATAAATATTACTCATTAATGTGTATTTATTTATTTTATGGAATATACTATAATATTTATTATAATGGTAGTTGAATTAGAAAAATGTGTTTCAACAGCCGAAAAATGAAAAAGAAGAAACTTTGAATTTGATATAATGATATATTAATTTTTTTATAAATAAAAATACAGCAATGATGTTAAATTTAAATAGATAAAAAACTGATTTTATGTTTCTTTTTTATATTTTTATTTAAAAATTTTTATTTAGAAAATTTTATTTACAAATGTTTTTAATTTAATAAAATTATATGATATTTGCATTTTATTCAAGAAAATGTTTTCTTTATTTACAAGAACTTTATCAGGAACAGATTTTTATATCAAAATTTTCTGTATATTGTAATAAAAAATGGTGGAAAAATGGATATACTTATGATTTATATGATTTATACTTTATATTTGATGAATAAATTTTCTTTTTTTTACAAAAGAAAATTAATACATAATTGGGATGAAAAGCCAAAGATATTTCATACACAATTGAAACTTCTTTTGAACATGATATTTTCGGTTGGTTGTTCTCAAGATCTAGAACCAAACCGTTTTTGCATATTAAATTTAAAACTTCACCCCTTTCTCTCCCTCTCTCATCCCCACCTGGCTTTCTCTGGTCGTTCACCCTCGCTGAAGGGTACGACCCCTACCCCTTTACGTAATAAAAAGAAATTTTAAAAAAATATCACGAACCTAGAAAGAGCCTCACATATCCTGGTCTTTCACGAACGGAGTACAATTATATGAAGTATGAGCGTTCTTTTCTCTCTCTCTTTCTTTTTTTTTTTTTTTTAATGTGAGATGACTTATGAGTTCCTTTTCTTTGAGTAGAGCTTCTTCAATGGAAACACCCTTAAGAAAGTCCCAGTATAAAGATTCTGCTTTTAAAAAATATTTTTTTTTTCGTCCCTCCTTCGTTATTTGCGAAGCCGAAGTGGATTTGAAGAAACACGAATGAATAAGGAAATCTTGAACAGTCAAAATAATTATATTTCGGATTGACTTTATAATGCTCAAGATTTTTTTTTAGTATTTTGTCAAAAAAAAAAGTGTTTTTTTAATCACATATAAATTTAAATTTTGATTTTTTTAAAGTTGTGAATTTTAATTTCAACAGAAGTTTAGCATTTTGATTAACATGAGTATAAATAAAAGAAGGAAAATTTGTTAGTTCAGATAACTATTTGCAATTTTGAAAAAAATTAAGTAATATGAGCGTTCAAATAAATAAATAAGAAAGTACCATGAGCTGTATTTTTTTTTTTAATTTTATGTAAAGCTGATTTGGAAAATCATGCATATGATAAAGTTAATCTTTATCGTTTTCGAAATTACAATCAATTATTTACCACTATGCAGAATATTTTTAAAAAGTGTAAACAATATTAATAATATAAATTATTTTATTAATATTTTTATAAAATATTTTTAATGAAATGGATTATTTTATTATATCATTGTTCAAATGGAAAAGCTTCTTAAAGCTCTTAGTAATTCATCTGAATGTCAATCACAAAATAAAGAAGAAAATCTGTTTCTTGATTTTCACTAAAATTGAAAGTAATTCCTCTGCAAACATCACTATTTAATTGCAGAATTATAAAACGTTTTCGCTGAAATACAATATCAGGAAAATTAAATGACATTTTGATAATTTTGTAAACATTGATAAATTTTTCACAAATTCCGTTCAAAAAACTATACTTAATAAAATTTTTTAGTTGTTAATGTATTTCACGTAATAAATGCAAGAAACTTATCCATTTTTTAAATTTAATTATTGATACAATATCTTAACTTCTTATTTGAAATCCAAAAACTATGTTTGTGAAATTTTTTTAATTAATCCCATAGCAAATACTTTTAGGATAATATTTTCATTTTTTCCAACAATATGATTTAAATATAATTTTTAATTTCCTAACTTATGTCAAAGTTCTAAGATATTATCTATTTACGTAAAATCAATTATCACAAATTTTTTCCAATTATTAGACAACTTCCGAAGGTATTTACAGTAAACAATTCTACTTCATTTAAATTTCCTCTTTTCAGATGCGGGTAATAATTATTTTAAAATTTACTTGAAAGCAAAGAAAAAAAATAATAAAGAAGGAAATGTCTGCAACTAATTTTAAAAAAATTAAGATTAGTATTTCAATTTCAATTTAAATATTATTTTAAAAACACTCCTCACTGTGTTATTATGAAATTAATTTTCTACTATCAATGAATGGACGTCAATGAATTGCTTTTAATTTAAGGATCTGGAAATAATAAATAAAGCGACTTATCTTAAATTACAATAACATTTTCTGAACTTATATTTAAATTACTTTTGTAGTAAAATGCAGAAAAATAAAAAATTAAAAAAAATCAACAGATGGCATATGCATTTGTTTACATTCTACACTGATTGATTGATTCGATATGTTCATGAAAACATTCAAAATATTCCAATTTTAGATCCCCATTTTTGTTCAAAACTTGATCATTTCTGGATTCTAAAATACACACTTACTGCAATATCAATAAAAAAAAATTATTATTTTTTTATCCTAATGCTATTAGGCCTAAACTCCGAGACAGAGCGAGTCTCCTCACATGCTACAGCCGCATGGAGGGGTCTTCATGCGGCATCAGAAAATGCGATCCCTCGGTAACCGGCATCGAAACCAAAACAAAACATAAACATGGCAAGGATTACGCGAAGAAAAAAATCCCATCAAAACAATAGCCTACCTGTCAAGAAAGGTGGTTTCCTTTGTCCATCCAGAGGCAATTAACAACATGCCGAAATACAATGAAATCAGATGGCAGGGCTCGATTAGGAATCGGACATCAGCGTCTGTTTCACTACGGCATCTGCCGGCGGGAAAGGAGGAAGTAGTGCATGCGCAGTGACGTCAGGGTTGCGTCACTTGAGTTCCACTTTCCCACCCTACCCCTTTCAGGAGTGAAAGCTCCAACCTAACCCTATCCCCTAGTGCACCCCTTTGCGGACTGGTTACCCCTTTTTCTCGGGCCTCTTCTCCTTCACCGTGGGACTTAACGGTTTCTTTGAAGAACTTTTCCCCACATTTTCGTATTCTTCAGGGGTGGGGTGACCTTTTTTATGGCCCTTTTTTTAAGTAAAGAGAACTTTCTTTGTTCCTTCTGCAGAGCCTCGATCTTTTCACAGTAGAGGCAATATTAAGGTGTTTTAGCTGCAAGGTAGAATCTTGCTAGAAAGTTGAGGGAGCCTTCTGACTATATCGATGTCTACATCATTTTTCTTGGTCGAATAATGTTTTAGCTGAAATCAATTAATTGCTTTTTTATCATCAAAATATTGAAATCGAATATACAAGAATGAATTTTAATTACATTATCGTTTTAAGTTCCATGTTCCATTTTTAAGCCATAATAAATCCTATTGAAAATTGAAATTAACGGTTGAATGAGACATATTATTTAAGAAATAACGGTATATGCTATGGTTGTTAACTAAATTTAGAAATAACTATTCACTTAATAAACATAGCGTTTATTAAAAAAGTGCAATTTATTTCTGACTTTTTTAAATGTAAAATTAGCTTTGATGGGGGGAAAAAACGTATATATAAAACAATATTACATGGCTCCATAACCAATTAAATTTTTTTTATTAACCTAACGAAAGCAAGTATTAAAATTTAGAATTGTATAGGGAAAAAAAAATCTGTCGACTGTTTAGATACAGTGATAACACTGTTTAGTTATAAAACGCAGAACAATTCATCTGACTTTCTTACATTCATTTGCAATTCTTTTTCCACATATAAATAGTAAATATCGTAACATGTTACTGAAGAAAATAATTATTTAAAGAAGAACGAAATATTTTATTATATCACATTTTATGTAAAAGAAAAACCATTTGGTAAGTACTCCGAGGTAAATTTATTTATTTTCATAAAAAAATCAAGTTAAATCAACATTTTAATTTTTTTAATGCATGAAATGTAAATAACTAAAACACTGCTTACGTTAACTAAGTTCAGCACTTATTCCTACGACGAAAAATAACCTGTTTCTACAAAAATCTCGGAAGAAAATCCAGTAATTTAAATAACTATTTTTTCCCTCTCACCCCTTTCTCCCTCAGCCACTTTCTCCCGTCTTCCCTCACTTTCTCACGATTTTTGGCAACCACCTTAATTCTCCCCCTCCTGAGAACGAAGTAACATCCCTCCCCGCATTCTTCAGCGCTCCGTTACCTGCTTTGTAGGGAACGCGGAAAGGAAGTGCACCCCTCACCAAACCCCTTCTTTTTGTGTGAGGAGGGTTGAACTTGAACTTCTTACCTTAACCTTGATTTTTCTTTCTTTTGAGAACTACGAAGGTGTAGGTGCATTCAGTAATGTTTTCTTTGTGTGTGTGTCTGCGCCGTTTTAATCCTTTGCTTTCATTTCCCATCTGAAGAGTTTTTGGAGGTACGATGTTCAATCTTCTTGACAGAGCCGCGTTGATGTTGAGAGCCAAGTGGTTGGGACGTCGCTCTAGATTCTTCTGAATTTGGGAATTTTTAAATATCAAAAAGGGATTTTTCACACAACCGATGCATTTTTAATAAGATAGTGGAGTTTGATATTTAATTGAAAATTATTAGACTTCGAAGAATAAAATGGAAGCCATATTTATTGAAATGAAAAAGTCATGTCACTTAAGAAACTAATAATAATTGATGAAGTACTAAATATGAAACTATAAATATAAGAAAAACTTCTTTGATCAGGTTTTCAATTTCTGAATTTCATTTACTAAGCAATTAAAAGAGACAGCAATTTTTTATATTGCCTGTTATACTGTATATTACGATCATAAATGAAAATAAAGCTCACTCGTATCGTACAGCTATTTCTACTTAATCCTTTTATTATAAACTAATCTATAAATAAAATACTTTCATGCCTAATATTTTACTCTTCACAAATTCAGTATAACTTATTTATTACTTCACAGATTATGCATATGAAGATAACACAAGATTTCAATGCTGGTCATTTTTTTAAAGTTAATTAATTTTAGAATGCTTTCAAAACAATAGACGTTGACAAAAATCATTTAAAAAATAAAGCAGATTTATCAGAAATAAAATTTATATAATTAAAAATCATACAATTACCGAGTAAGCATTTATAAATTTCTTTATACCAAATCTATTTATTTTCTATCTATTCAGTTATTCATTAACTTCCAAAGAATTATCAAAAATAAAGGAAAAATTTTCACGGAAATGAAATTAATATTACTGAAAAGGTAAAACTTTTAATTTTAATATGGTATAAGAACATTTTTTGTAGAAAAATTTACACCAAAGCTGCAGTGGAAAAGCGAAAAAATGTCACCTAATTTCTCATGAATTGGTTATTCAATTAACTGTTTCCCTTTGAAAAGTTGACAGTAATCTTTCTATGTTCTGAAATAATAAGCGTACAAATTTTGATACAATGGCTATAAAACGGTTGCTCAGAAGTTGCAGAATGTACATACATAATTACAATAACTTCCATTTATATTAACAGATTTCTCACAACACATTGAGGAGAGAGTTTGTAAAAAAATGTAAGGTTAATCCTGTGAGAGTTTTTTAAACAATCAACAACAATTATTGAGTCTTATAGTCAATAACAGTTGAATGTGTTGTGAAAAATCATTTAATTCATTTCTAAAGATATTATATTGATAATATGTATAATAATGTATAACGCTAATAAAAAGATGTCATTTATATATTGAATATTGCCCAAAACCTTTTAATAATCAACTATTGAACACTTCAACACCAAACTCATTTTGATTATATTTTTATTGATAAATAGGATTTTATGAATCAATTTAATATTACTGATAGTTACTCGTGAACCGCAGCAATAGTAGCATTAATAAATAGTAAAAGAAATAAGTTACTATATATTAAAAATGATATAATAAGGTATGAATTAGGCGCAGAAGGAAAAGTTCTAGAGTAAAAAGAAAATTCGAGTAAGTCATTCCTAATTAAGTTATTTAGTCGAGATTAATCACGGTGAAAAAAATATAGAATTCTTTAGCAACCAAAAGGCAGGAGATAAAAAATATTTAATATCTATAAAATAGCAGCACTTTAATCGAGTAAATTCTTTAACAAATGCATCGCTTTTTCTCGTATATTTCGTTTCGCATTCATTATTATTAATTTTTATTATGTACCTCAATTATGTTTTGAATAGACAGTACAAAGGATTAAAAAAAATGCATGGGCAAACAAATAAATTAACTCATTGACTGGCATTTTTTTTTTTGAAATTTTTAGCCGGATAAATAAAAATGCCCAAAAAGTTGTGTAATATGATAATTATATTTAAATTATACTTTAATTCGAAAATATTTTATATTTTTGAAAAGTCCCAAAAGAGTATCGCTATAAATGATGTATAAAATCATTTCAATAAAAAACTAAAGATTAAGTAAGCAGCATATCGTTTTGATAACTACTAAATTACAAATTTATGTACGGTAGTTCATTATAATATAGAAACGAAATAAAAAGTATAATGTTTCAAATATGACTTGTTCTGTTCTGTTCAATATAGATAGATAGATAGATAGATAGAGATAAAGTAGAGAGAATGAAACTAAACTGTCAGGCATTCCAAATATATTTTTTGGCGTCAGGTGGTGTACACAAAATTCAAAAATATCCAAATGGGGTGGTGGAAGCTATAGGTTAAATAAATGCAGTAGCATTTTTAAGGCAGCCCAGCGTACGTACATGCAGAGCACAGATTCGCTTTTACTTATTATATCTAGGTATAATTTGACAATTTTATCTATAGTATATCACAAAATACTATGGATAGTAGAGTTTGAACAAGCAATATATAGAATAAGAATTTAAAATTACTTTTAGAAGTTTTCCCATAACCAAAAACATTCATTCAAATTCAAACCAGTTTCGTAAGCAGGAAATATAAAATTGAGGGACAATGATTATTATTGATTATTTTGCGAACAATATATATATATCTAAAAGAACAGTTTTCATTTGTAATCTATAATTTAAAATATGGCAGGAGGTGATTTGATAAACTATAATGCAGTCATAAAAAAAATCAACCAAAAAAAATCAAAGATATTTTTTAGTTCTGGAATTAGATAGCAGCTTCATGGTTAACAATGAAAGAATTCTGAAGATAGAATAATTAAATAACTAGGAAAGCACTCTTGTTGAATAATTTTCCAACTCAGTAACTACAAAAATATATAGACAATTGAGAGGTTTTAGAATTCTTGACATGATTCACTAACTTTGCTTATCAAAATATGAGACAGCATTTTCATCAGTAAATGGATTATGCATAAAACGACGGATTTTAATGGTACTGTTATCTAAAAGTCATGAAAGAAATGGTCTTATAAATGATTATAGATTTGATACATTGTTTCACTTTCTGATATTTGTTTCATATCATTTAACTTTTATTTATTTAGTAGATAATATCGTATTTTTTTTGTTCCATTGCATTTCATTATTTATCATATGCTCACTAACAGCTCTATTCCATACTTAAGAGATAGTCCGTTATAAAATAATGCAAGTGAATTTAATAAATGAATTTAAATGAATATTTATCAATGAATTGTTACATTATATTATAGTTATTGTTACATAACATAGAATTGTTATTCATATATTGTTGCAGATTCTAGAATTGTTAAATTGAATAGACAAAGCACACAACGTGAGACCAAAGCTTCATCAATTTATACAATCGAATCCCTATTTAACGAAGAATCATCATCCCACTTAAAGACTTTTCCATTTGTCGTTACACTCAAAGACCCCTTGAAGATTTAAAGATATAAAAAAAATTCCTTAAATAGAAATCTGTATATTAAGTTATGAAAACGAGACAAAGCTATCTAGAAATTGTCACTTATCTTAAACTGCACGAAAAAAAAGCCTGTAAACTTACTTTGGTCAGAAGTTTTAAATGAAAAATATGTGATATTTTTCATAAAAACTCACGCTTTTTTGAAGATTGAAACATATCATCTGTAACATATTGTTGAAACTGTAAACTATTGTCATATTGTGAAAATAATGCTGTTATCATATTATCTTTACAATTCTTTCAAAGCTACATCATTACCAATTTCTTCATCACTGCAGTATTTTCATTATATTCAGTAATGATTTGCAAAATATTATGCTACGTAAGATACAATCACAATATATAGGCTCATCAATATAAATAAAATTATACTGTTCCAATTTCCGACAACAGTTCCTGTGTCTTTCAAATGTTGCCGTTTTTATGGAACTTCAATAAACGCAAAATCACGAAATGCTGTAAAAAAATCAGATAAAAATTTGTTATATAGAAATATCTTTCGTTATCCTGAAAGTAAATAATATGTAAATGCTATTCATAGCCAAGGTTCTGTAAAAAAATTTCCTTAAATTGCAATCTTATATGGTCAATCATTGAAAGGAGAAGATTATATACTTATTATGTTTTTAGATGTCTGTATATTTGGTATGGTTATTATACTGTATTTTGTATAGTAGATAGATCAAGAAAATTGCAATTTAGAACAGCATTAGCCTGAATTTTAAGACTTACTTGTTTCCTGGTTAAATTCGAAAGCAGTTCGCTTATTTATACTATACAAAACGTCTACAAAATTGGATACAAATCCTTGTACACATTATTCCAAACAATTCAGTTGTAACACACATTCTGAGGGAAGATATTATGTTTAAGCAGAACGGTAGCCGTTGCTAAAGGTTATTTTGATTCATCTAATAGTCGAAGCAGAATAATAAAGCAGCAGATGAATTTTTCACCTATTACTGGTATGCTGATTGATTTAATTAGATGCTAGCAAACGATGATTTAAAGCGAGATAATTCGTTTCTATTACCGTAATTAATCTGTCTAAGTTCGCCATGATCGGAAAAGACCCTTGGGTGATAGGAAGGCTGTGATTATCAAAGGGAAACGGGAGTTAATAAACCTCTGCCTTGTTTGGAAAATTCCACCAAAGGGTCTGTGTGAACTATGCCTAGCAGATGTTTTTAAATGTCTGCTTTTAAACATTACTTGAATGTTCTCTGATAATCAAATTCCTTGTAATTTTGATAAGAGTAAAAACGTTTCTTTAAATAATAAAAAGTGACATTGTTTCATCAAGCAATAAAACGGAATGCATCATTATTATCGATCCGATAAATTGGAGGCTTTCACTCTTGAAATAGATACTAATTAATTCATGAATATATACGGCTTATAAATAATACTTAAAATGAATTCATAAAATTTTTTTTAAGGAGATTCGAATCTCCATTTCGAAACACCTTAGCATGAAAATGTTTTAAACCTGCTTCTTCTATTATCTCCATTATGTAACAGTCACATTAATTTATTCTTATTTAAGCAACAGCGATAACGCGCACTTTAAAATATTTTTAATATCATCCCGTGCTTATAATTCCAATCACGAAAGAAATTATAAATATTGTTGTAAAAAATTTTGTAAAATATTTTTTTTAATTTGAAAAGAGATTAAAATTTTAAAAATTTCTATCTTAATAAGTAATTTCTACCAGAGAAGCAGTTATGCGCTTAATTTTGTTGAGCTATGTTCTCTGTACAATGTTTTCAAAGGATATTGAAATTGGAAAAATTCCTGTTTTGATGAGAAATTTCTACCAAAGAAGTAACTATGTGCGTAATTTGGCAGCGCTATGTTCTCTGTACAATGTTTTGAAAGAAGATTATAATTCAAAAAATTCCTGTTTTGATTAAAAGAAATTTTCAACGAATTAACTATATGATTAATATAGTAACACTATGTTCTCTATGGAGTGCTTTCACCAGTTTATGTAAAATGTATATGCATTATGCAGTTTACAAGTATGCCAATCTCTTTAATTTTTTAAGTATTTGAAGAAGCAATGCGAAATTTAATGCAAATATTATCCAAGATATTAAATTTAACAGTTGAAATGAACTAAATGAAGTAAGGAAAATAGATCAAATTATTTAAGATAAAATAATTTTCATCTGAATTTGCTTAACAACAGTGAAATGTTATTTAAATCTTTACCATCAATAGAATTTTGAATTTACCATAGCTTGTTTTCCTCAGCTAGATTGCCATTAGCATAATTTGAAAAAATTGCCTGAAAATTTGTATCGAATTCACTTGCCACATATAAAAATAGTTGTACTTTAGTTATGATTGTTATCTGAAATGAAACAACGCCTAAGATAACACTATCTTGTTTCCATGACAACTTATGATTCACACCAATAGCGTGCAGGCCGAATCAGCAGTAATAGTTAGAGTGTGGCTATTGGGTAAAGCTATTAATAAAACAAGCCTCACGTTTATTCAGACGCGCGAATGAGATCAGGGTTAAGAGTAACAAAATGCTGTAGAAAAACAGCAAAAATTCAATTCATTATTCTTAATTCTATTAAATAATCAAAACTAAAAAGTTAGATTCCATGTTTGAAAGTGAAACAAAAATTTCATTTTCCTTTAAATTCGAGCTACATACTTCGAGTCACATTATTATTTAGACTGTCACTGTACGGCTAATACTAAAAATCTAAAAAAATATATATTAAAATTTTTTATTTACTTGTAATGAGTAGAGTGAAGACTTGTTTTGCGCTTAGTTTTATTCAGAACAAAAGCATACTTTTTATCTGGTAAAGATAGAAAGTATTTTGTTATTTGTTGAGAAAGAATTTTTTCTAACTAAAAATGATTATTTAAGAATGTCAATTATTATTTATGAAACATAATTGTTATATTTATAACATAAAGTTTAGTTTATATACTTGCATTAATAAGCATAGAGTTTTGCTAACGATTTCAAGTATCTTTTTATTTATTAAAAACGATTTTTTTTACTAACACGATTTTTTTAAGAATGCATTTGTTATTTATGAAGTTCAAATTGGATATTTGTATTAAAATGCAATGAGAATTTCAATATATTTTGCTGATTATTGTTGAGTCAATTCAATATCAATAGTTATATATTCAATAAATCTGACAGACAAGACAGCAGGTATTCAAGCGCTTTAAAATACCTCAATTAATTTCAATTCATTACCATAATACATTTAGGTTCTTTTTCTATCTAAAACTCTTTCTGAAACCTTCTTCGATATCATTATTCTAAACAATAATTATCGAATAAGAATTAGCGAAATGATTTACAATAAACTTGGTGATCAATAATTTCCTTCTGGCAAAAATTAAGATATCAATTATTTATATTATAGTCTTTTTATAATGTAAAATTATAAAATAATGAATATTTGTTTATTTTTCCAAGATTTGAAGGTGATGAATTGTTTAATTATTTACTTCTAAGGCACATTTCACGAAGTCGAAATAAAAAAAAAGCGATGAATCTTCATAAGCGGTCATTCATTATTCCAAATATAAATAATTTATCGCCGCAGATGAAACGTGTAATTTTTAAAGATTATGAAATTGGTAGATGTTAAAAATAAATCTTTTCAATTTGGAAATAAGTTCATAGTTTCTAAAAATGGTCACAAAATGTTGAGAAAAAGCTATTGTAGCTTTTTGAAAGTAATATTCAACTTATTAAAAAATAGAATGATATAAAAAAGTTTTAATAGTTTCTATTGTAGAATATTTTAACACTTCGTGGACTTAATAAATTATTTTTGTTAAAAAGGTTCTTTCCATAAAATTCATTCTAATTTTGACTGTCTAAAGTCTAATTTTTGACAAGTATACAATTCATTATAATAAATTAATTATTTCAAAATTAAAAAATTAAATAGTTATATGTTATAAATTTTAAAAATATATGAATTTAATATCTTAAAATAACGACATTTAAAATTTAAATTAAAAACAATCCACACATTTTTTTTTGTTTTTTTGTTTAGAGGAAATTTATATTTGGGATACATCAAAACAATAACGTATTTTGCGTTTTAATTATATAATGAATGAATTTTAATTCAAGATTTATATTTTTTTCTATATGTATGCTTTAAAATTACTGAATAAGATACTTTTCTTAAATCAATTATTGATAATCATTAGCTTGATAATCAAAACTGCATTACAAAGTTCATTTGTCATCACATTTAAAATCTCTAAATAATATAAATATTTTTGATCTATAAATATTAATAAAAAAACTCAAAATTCTAAAAATTTAAATCTTTTTTATCTTATTGTGTAATAAGGATGATTAATTTAGTGGAACTATTTTAGAGTTTTGAAAATACACATTTAATATTTTTAAGAAATTAGAAAAAGTCTTAATGTTTAATTAAAAAATGAGTAATGCTAAATTTACTCACTGAAGTTAATGAAGTCAGCTTGAAAAAAAGAGAATAATAGCATAAATTTGAAGAAAATTCCATAATAATTTTTATTTTACGCTAGTTGAGATGTTTTCAAGCTTTTTCAAAAATAATAGAAACATTTTTCTTCTATGAATAAAATTAGCAAAAAATTTTTTTCAAACAAAAATTTCCAAATTGTTGAATGTAAGAATATTAATATATTTTTATAACTTTTATTATCTGAATATTAAAGAGAAAAATCATTTTTTGAATAAATAAAATTAATGAAGAGAAGTTTATTCACTTTTCAAAACCATTTCTATTATTTTTGCATCTTTTTAACAGAACTTAACAGTTTTGCAAGATATAACGTAATTTTTATTTCTTTAATCATAATTTCTAAAATCATTTGGCAAAAATGTTTTTATCTTTATTAATGCCTTTAGATGAATTCAATTCAACTTGTTCTTATTTTGAACTTTCGGTAATACATTTTAATGAAAAATGTAAGAATTTTATATATTTCTTTTAATATTTTATTATTGATGTTGTTATTTTTGGATATTCTTCTTCCTTTGTTTAAAGTTTAGAGATTTCAAGGATTTTTTAAATTTTAAATGCCATTTTTTTACAATATATGATTGATTTTTTTTATTTGTGTCTTAGAGAATTGTAATAAATTAGTGAGCTAAAAGACCATAATAGTTCCTTAAAAATTGCTTACATATATTAATTTTTGTAATTAGTACTTATACCATTTCTTTTTCTGAAGAAAAGATTTAAGCACTGCGCAGCATGTTGTTCTTAAATATAAAAAAATGGAGAGACATCAGAATTTTGCCTTACAGACAGTAGAAAATTATTTTTAAAGAAACAGCAATCGCATAAAAGAATTTTTGCAAAACAACCAATGAAGAGAAAACTATGGAATTGATTGTTCAAAATATTCCAGCTCTTGAAAATTAAAATGTGACTTCCAAACTAAGTTAGAGAAAACACATAAAGAATAAAACTAGAAAGAATATATGATTTACAGAAAAATATTTCAACCTTTACAAACGTATTTAAATTAAAAATTCTGTTGATGCTCTTCACTTTAAAAATATTTTTTTTCGTTCTCAAATGTCTTTTATTTACTGCTGTTTGTCAGTAAGAAACCAAAATAATTCCCTTTCTCCATGAATATGTTTCGGCATGCAGCTTTAGAAAATTGATCCTTCTAGCTTCCTATCGTATTTGTTCTGGAACAATTGCATATATTTATCAATATTGGTTTATTTATAATTAAAAACTTGATTTATTTATCAATTGTTTATAGTTAAAAAGTAGTGGCAAATATAGTTATAATACCGTATTATGCATTATATTGCTGCAGTTCGATACTATGTTTTCTGCATTTTTACCATTTGTCATTATTTTTTTTATTGTCATTATTGTTTCTGTATTCTTAATACAATTGTCATAGCACGTTTTGTAATTCTGTTATGCTATATACTGAGATTTTTTAAATCCCTGTTTTATTTAATTTTTTCATTCTGTGATTATTATTAATATTCTTTGATTTTTTAAAATTTAATTCCGTTGTTAATCGTAAAATTATATATATGCTAATGAATGTTGTTAACTGTAGTACTTTCGTTTCGAAGATCGCTTTATTTCAGCACTTATTTTTTTGAAGCAACAAATATTAAGTTAGAAATAGCCACTTATATCTTGTTAAAAAAGATTGGTCTCTAGCATTAATTGATTATGCACTGACTCTCCCATTGTGATTATTATTAATGTTCTTTGTTTTTTTTATTTCGTTAATAATCGTGAAATTATATATATGCAAATGAATGTTGTTAACTGGAGTTCTTTCGTTTCTAAGATCGCTTTACTTTTGCACTTTTTTTTTAAAGCAACAAACATTGAGTTAGAAATAGCCATTTTTACCTTGTTAAAGAGAATTGGTCTCTAGCATTAATTTATTATACACTGACTCTCTTTTTCTCTCATAATTCCGAGATTTATTATACTTTGTTTTGTTTTGATTCAAATCATAGTAGTATTTCTAATAATGACTTTATTGAGGTTTTAGAAACCGCAAGTTTCTTGACTTGTGTATGTTTCTAATGACAGGTCAAGTTACTAAATTCTTGTCCAAATAATAGTTTCCAAACAAATCTAAACTTTTTTATTCATTTATTCACATATATATATATATAT
>JAPMOR010019775.1:466277-497009 GCA_026543865.1 Argiope aurantia
GTTGCTTGTGATATATTCACATTACTTTTATTCATGTTAAGACAAGCGACGATTACGGTAAGCAATTTCAAAGATCGGACATTGACTTTAATTTTTAAAAACCTGTATTTCCTTTTCCTTTCCCCCTTTTCTATACACTTGCCATGGAAAGAATTTTGAAATTAAAAAAAACCAACATGCATATTTTATAAATGTACTTTTGCTATGTAATCAGCAATATTAAAATAACGTTTCTTCACATGGGAGAGTGAACACTATGTTTAAAAAAAATCAATCAAACTGTTAAATGTATGCTATTATGAAGTGATTATTCATATCAATTCTATGTATAAAAAATTTTGTGACTGGAATCATAATTATACATTTAAAACCATACGGACTTTCATTTCTTTGGCCGATTTCACTCTATCTCAAACTATCGAAATTGAGTTTGGCATTTCTTTTTATTTTCAATAACAAAAGCTTAGTGGAAAATTGGAAATATTATCCAACAGATATTCTTTTATATTCCATTGATTATTTTTATATTCCTTATATATTTATTTATTAAAATACGGATAATCAAATACGGCTGAAGCATTATTATTTTTATATTCCTTATATCATTATTTATTAAAATACGGATAATCAAATATGGCTGAAGGATATTTTATGTGATTAAATATTGTCTTCAAAAATTAAAATACAATACTGATTTTTCATTAATTTTTCACTATACTTTTATTCTCTAACTCTTTTCAGATATATTTTCGAATATTTCGAATATTTAGTAGCCAAATGAAAAACTTTTTCATCACCTTTAGACTGCGAAAGATCCTACGAAAAGTAAATCTGCGCAATAATGAAATGTGTATTTATACTGGTAAAGCGTGAATGGAAGAAAAGCCACATAAAATAATAATTATATAAGAGATTTAAATTACATCTAATGGATACTGAGTGTAAGTTTAAGAAAAAATACTTGTTCTGATTGTTGTGACTGATTGCGGACTTGATTTAAATTAGTTTTAGGTTAGTTGCATGCTTTTGTAATTAAATTGTATTTATGTTAGTTATATATTTTTTGTATATGCTTATAGTTTTAAGTACGTCGTTTTTTAAGTAGTTTTTTTAACCTGTTTTCGGCCGATTATTTTAAACGATTCGTTTTATTTTCTTAGTGTTTGGTGCATTTAAAATGAAACATTGTTAATGAATCTATATGTTCATGATGAATCTGAGAAAATTTTGTTGACAAATTCTTAAAATATTACATAAATTAAGAAAGACATTCTTTAGTGCCCATAAAGTTTAAACGCTCAGTGACTGTTTTCAGTAATCATATTACAAAAAAATACTTCGTTTTAGTAAAAATTATTATTATATTAATTGCAGATGAATCCTTTCCACTTTAATTTAAAGCATAAATTCTACGAGAGGTAACAGAAAATGAGAGAGATACATATTACGTTATGACTGAAGGCCTTAATAATATTAGGAGTGAATTATATGACTATCCAAAATTTGAAGTTTTAAAATATTTTGAAGAAGCTATTAAAGTAGGAATTGCATAAAATATTTAATTTTTAAAATTTTAACGAACATTAAGATTGACGAACCGCCTGGTCGCCAAAGGCGGCTAATAAAGTAATAAAAATATGTAATATGGTGGTGTATAAATTTCATGCTAATGCTTAAAAATTGAATAAAAAAAGATAAGTCATTGAACTAGATCTTCACTTTAGCTATGATAACTGAAATATTAATAAAAGTAATATCCATTAGCAAAATTAGAATAAAAATTAACATCTTTTAGTGTTTCATTTATTATTTCAGCTATTCTCAAGTAATTAATTGATTATTGCAGTCTCACTCGAACTAATCTCGAAGCTAATATTATAATTTTCTAGAAATATTTTGTGTGAAGCTATAATCTGGAGAATTTTTAACTATCACCTTTGTGAATTGAGCATGTAAATACGTGAATTTTTTATACAAAAAAAAATCAGTTCTGTAGACAAATGAAAAATTATATGTAGCTGTTACACCTGAAATGGTGACTTGTACGAAACTGAAGGATATCCTCAGCTAGAAAAAGCATTTTACTTAAACATATTTTCTCAAACACGTTCTTCTTCATAAAAAGGTATTCAAACAATAAAACCATAGTTGCGTGTATATTTTTTATCAAGAATTTTGCTATTCACTTTCAGTGAAGATACTGCTCTTTGTATTGTAATGAAAAATGTATCATACATTTATTTGTATGCAAATTATTGCGACTGTAATTACGAATAAATTATAAAATAATTTGGAAACTAGAGAAAAATGGCATGGCAACTTAACTAGCGTCTTGAATATATCATGTTTCCATATTTTAAAGGAAAAAATTTCCTTTTTCCTTTTTCTAATCTTCGAAAGTATGACATTAAATGCTCGTGCACCAAATTTTCTCTTTTTTTCCATTAGTTCTCTTTAAGCTATGGAATATTTCTTAATAACTTTATTTAAAATTATCCATTTAAAAATTTTAAGAATGTTTTCCACGATGTGAAAATTTAAGCACATGATTTAAGCATTTAAAATTTATTATTATAACGTTTTTATTTGCCTATCTGGAGTGTAAGTTTATAAAAATAAATTTGTTTTTAAAAACTGATTTTCTTAATGGCAATATTTTTTTAATATTAAAAATGCATAACATTTGTATTCATTGCATAAATTCATCGGAAATTTTTATTATAACTAGAGGCATAAAAATTACGAAAATAATAATAAAGAATATCAACAGATAAGCTTTTAAAAATAACCCAATTTTTCAAAAAAAGTTATTGTCCAGTATTTATGAAGTCTCATTGTAATCGGTTAAGAAAAATTCTCTTGCTCTTAAAAACATATTATAAATAAGAAATATTTCTAATACTCTTTGTGAACTAGATCTAACTAAAAACACCAAAAAGTCTTTGATTGTTATGAACTGGTTGCCTTTATCCGGCCTGACTGAATTTCGATTCAGTTGAATCTCTTATGCATAATTTGATGTTTAGGGCTTTCTTAACAATGGAGTTTTTAACGTTACATTGTGATAGATAATTACGATAAATTTTTAGTGTAGTTCTGAAGATTTCATTATATACATGAACTATCTGCTTCATCTAGCATCTTTTTAAATGTTATTAGCGTTAACTTTGCTTCCGAAATTTTCATACTGTGCTATTAATGCTATTATTTGAATATGCTATCAATTCGAATAGTAAAAAGTGTGGCTTATTTTACGCCCAGACAACGTGATAGCTAAAATAAAATATGAAAAGAACTAAAAAATGCAGCTATGAGCATCCATCTTATCGGATATTTTCCTTAAATACTGGATATCTTAGAGGGTGTCTTTTGTAGATTCTAACATAAATTTGATTAAAAATGTAAAATTAAAGAGATATTCCTTATTATTTTAAAACGAGTTTCGAAAAATAAGGAGAAACTTCAATCCCTAGTTTTGAACAATGAAAGAACCATAACCAATGATTATTTACAATAAAAGCGATTAGAAAGGAGTAAAAAGGCTTTTGTGCAATAATATTTTTCAAGCATTTGTCAGAATTTTGTTAAATTTCGAAATAAACAAGTAAATAAGTAAAATTTTAATTAATCCTCAGGTAAAATCGCTGTAAGGTTCAAAGCCTTTTCTTCCAAAACGTTTTTGTCAAATTTTGTAATTACAAATCCAGCCAGCGATCTGCTTGTCGAAAACCAAATCATGAAAAATGCCCATGGACATTTTCTTTTCTTTTTGACTTGTCGCCTTTGTCGATCAGCTGATTTGCCGATTATATTGTTTATATTTAATGTGATTTAAGTCGTCTAGATATAGATTTAATTCCAAGATTCTGCAAAGTTTTCAAGAAATTAAAGTCATGTTTTTTTAATTGTCTGATTAATTTTTATTCATTGTGTACATGAATTCATTCAAACTGACACTAGACCTTTAATATCATAGTGGTAAAATGTTATAGTTGAAAATGTAAATGTCCAGTTCATCTATCTTCCCGAATAAAATTTCACTTTTTGATTTCTCTTGTAAATTTCATAGATATAAAAAGGAATCCATCTTCTTTAACTTCAACAAAGAGCGAAAATTACGCGATTAAATATTGGAGAAAACAATAAAACTATTTTGAATTTCAGGACAACATTGTAATCTACTTTTGGTAATAATGCACAAAAATATTTTTATAAAATTGCTAAAATTCAGCAAACATTTGCTCGATTATTAAATAGTATGATTAATAAAACATTTTTTTTAATTTTGAGACCATATGAAATTTATTATTGTACTGTAATATGTTCAGAAGTTATAGTGGAAAAATGCACAAAAATTTGTTTATTTTTTAATTAATGAAAATATTAATTAGAGTTTCAAAATACATGTGCGGAATTTCGTTGCTGTAGTTAAATGATCTGGCATGGAGAGCGTCAATACACACACACACATTTTTATTACATGTAGAAATTAGTAGAGATAGAGATAGGAATGGTAGAAAGTAAAATTTGCATAATTTAAAATAGGTATTGTTTAAAAAAAATTAACGCTTATTAGCAGCTTAAAGAAATTAAAAAAAAAATCAGAGATTAACTCGAACAATGAATAATTTTAGAAAAATTTAGATTTCCTTTATAAAATAAACATAAAAAGAAATATAATAAAATATTTTTAAAAATTTATTGACGTAAAGTTATTGTTTTTTCACTTCTCTAACATCCCCTACCTTTCAAAAAGGATATCTTTTACTTAGTCATTACTTTCAAAACTGATTTTAGATGCTATTCAATCATTCAAGATTTCTCAATTTCTCCTTTCTTTCCTCTCCTCCATTTAAATATAAGTAAATACTAGAATCTGCAAATATCTGCAAATACGATCATGTCCTCCCCCCCCCCTCTTTCTGTATGATTAGGTGCTGATTTTACGTAGCTCGTTATTAATCAAATTATTTTTAAAAATACAAAGTTTTAAATTATGTAACAAAAATTAAATTTTAAAAATTGATATCGTACTAAAATTATATAGTATATGATAGAGTTGATTATGCCACTGATTAAGTCACAAGAAAAATTAAACGTGGGTCGAGAGTTTTACATGTTTTATATAAAGGCTTTTTGGATTTCTGACAGTCAATTTAAGGGCAATACAATGCCATTAGCAATCTACATTCACCCCGAGACAGCTTGATGGTTTGTGTGATGAATGTAGATTGAATGCCTGAAGTGCATTTTCTGATGATTAAAACGTCTCGGGTTTGGTCAAAAGATATTCATCTAGAAGATTTATGCTGAAATCAATTATCTTAGATAAAATCCTTAATAACCGATAAATATATGAAAGTATGAGGAAAATACATTATTATTATTTCGACATTTTGGCAGGGTAATTTAAGAAATAATAAATTTTCTAATTTAATAAAATCAGAAATAATAATTATTATTCATCAAAATATTCAAACAATATCTTTAATTTGTAAAAATATCAGAAATAGAATTTTAATTATAGAGTATTTGCAAAATGCTAAGACATAAAGTCCTTTTAATGTCTTAAAAGCTATTTTTGTATAAAAAGCTTGGAATATTTTGAAACAGCGATAAAATATAATTAGCTAATTTCTAAACCGTCAGGATCAGGCATATATTTCAGCAGAAAAAAAAAATTCTTTAAATAATGTAAAAATTTATATTTTATACAATTTCTGTCAAATATAAATTTGTAAATATAATATTGAAAAAAATATTCTAAATTCTATCCCAATGAAGTCATGTTTATTAAAATATCTTTGGAAATAAACATTTTAAACAAAATCGTTTCACTCTTTTTTGAATAAATCTGGATGAGTTATAAAACTATAAATTTCATTAATTTTAACGAATAAACGACTGCTTCTAGTGAGTTGAATTTTAGACTTGATAAATTTTTCAGTAGTATATATATATGAATTTAAAGAGGATCAAATAATTCTTTATATTATTTAAGATATTCTTCCAATTAGAAATACACGTCTGTGACTAATTGCTTAGAAATTATCCGTTTGCCACGATTAGAGTGGACACACACACACGCACACATACACACACACACAAACTATATAAAATGTTTGATTTAATAATTTTTTTTTACATTTCTAATAAAATTTTTCTGTAAAATAACTTAAAAGCAAGAGCAGGAAGGAAATTGTTTTTAGAATCGTATTTAGTTTTCTCGTTTAAAAAACAAGTAAATAAAAAACATATTAATAGTTTTCAAAATGTTAACTGAAACAAGACAAATTAAAACAAATTTCTGTTGCTTGTTTATGTAAAAAGTTTAATTTTTTAATATATGTAGAATTAATTAATTAATATATCTTTATAGTTTTCTTGGTATCCATTCAGGCAAATAGTAGAATCTATAGATCGAAGTGAATGGCAATGCGACGTATTATATTCTTTCTTTAAATATTTTTCAAAAATTTCTAATCAGAGTTACATTGAATTTTTTATCATTTCTCTTTTCTTATTGAAACATATCCAAATAAATAGTAATAAAAATCGTTCTTAACAATAGACTTTGGCTAGCATGCAAAAAGGTAAGTGTTTTTTAATTTTAATTATCATTTTATTACTTAATTTTTGATTCAGTATTATAAATATCATGGAATTTTACCATTGCAGTTTTGTGAAATTCATTATCAGATGGAAACACTTATACGAAATTAAAGCTTTATTAAAATAATTTGGATATTTAATTCTGAAAATTTTAAAATAATGTATTTTTATTGAAAGTACATATATGTAGAAAATTTCAGAATACCATTTGGGAGAAAATTCCATTTCCACTATTTTCATTTGCAATGGAACAAGTTAAATAAAAATAAATTAAGTTAAAATAAAAGAGAATGAAAAGAAAAACAAGAAAGAAAAAGCATCATACATTATTATGTAATAAGTGTAACTCTTATTTAAGATAGCGAAAAAATTTTGCAACTTACATTCATGCTGGATAAAAAGTTTAGGGATGCCATGTATAAGAAGGAAATAAATTTTTTTTCAACTTGTGGCAATTTTAAGAAATACATACCTTTTTTCATAACTTGTAAAATAATAAAGATTCCAACTTTTTCTTCCTCAAGTACGTTTGGATTTACATGGCAGATGAAAATCCAGGTCGTGTTCACTTCCCTGATCAAGATAGATGAATGTCAGTTACAATAAGTATTGGGAGGTATGTCTTCTACTACAGATCCGTCAATGTCATTGATTAACTGGATATCTCATCGTTTATTCGGTGAAAGACAATTATTCTCTGATTGGAAGTGAAAAAACAGCTGCTTAGTCTTGGCCAACGGTCTGCCAGAGATAATATGACCACTAGTAATTTGTTTTGCCCTCTTCTAAAACCCAAACAAGCGTGGTGTTCTGCAATTAGAACTTCCTTCATTAATTGGATTGAATAATATCCTCAGATAAGATAAATAAATATTTTTTATATAAATAAGATGGAGATTGATAAGAAAAAAAAAGATGAGATGAAACTGCTAAATAGTATCAAAGCGAAACGGTAAGTGAATAATAATTGATTATATATTTACTATATTATATATTCTCGTGTGTATAAAAAGAAGATATGAAAGCAGATCCTTTATACAAATCATTGAATTTTTTTGGTTTTCATATTATGTGCTATTATTATTGTATATGCTTTTATCATTTTTTAAAATAATTTTTTATACATAAGACCAGTTTGTACTTATGATCAAAATAAAGTATTTAGCTGATATAAACTGAAAGACATTTGATTTCAAAATTTTTACTTCATTTATAATAGTTTTTTTTACGTTAAAATTCAATAGTATTTAATTGTTTCTTTTTCCGCTCTTATTCATAATGCCAGTATTATTATAATTATTTAAAATGCCATTAATATTTTCCCAACACAATTCTAAGTATTGGTTGGTATAAGCTTCCCATAAGTTAGATTTTCAATCCTAAGTATAATCATTTTGTAGCATATTTTCCTTTTCATTTATTTTTAAGATAATGCAAAGTATTCGAAAGAAATATTTATTCTATTTGGTGACAAAAATTTATATTAATTTCTATATCTTACATTACTAAATTTAGTTTTACTACATTTTTTTAAAAAATCTTTTAAAAATATGTATAAAAAGTTATTTTTGAGTGTGAATAACTTTTACATGAGAAACGAAGAAAAAAACAATTGGTATTAAATTTTTTTTGAATATTTTTCTTAAATTGGTATTTTTAATCTATTAGAAGAATTTTACTAAAATCTATGACTTAAATTAACTTGGGGGTAATAATAGGTTCTGGTTCTTAAGTCATAAGAAATTAATAAAAGCATTTGTTCTAATTTCTTTTCCTGAAAAGTGTGGAAAATTTTCTACATTAAATAGTTTTCTATAATTAAATAGTTTCTGCATTAAATAGTTTTGAATAATTTTCTATACTAATACTTTATAGTTACTATAGAAAATAAGATACTAAATAGTTTCTAAATTGAAACTAAGATTATTTCTAGGAAAAGCTCCTCATCAATAAAAATTCCATTTTAACTTGCTTATAATGAGCTCTGAATGATACGGATGATAATAGCGACAGCGTTTCAAAGATAGCTAATAGTTATATAAAGGTAGTTAATTAAAGTCTTTTTGAAATAGGAAATAATGAAAAATTTGAAATAAGATCAATTGTCATATACTCTTTACATAAAACAAGATCTTTATTAACTCATTTATGATTTTTGTGACTTCGCACAGAATGAGTTCCTCATAAAAATATTTAACACTAAACCTACCGGCATTTCACCGATACATTGGAATTGCCATTGGAAGCGGGTCAAATGACCCGCTCGTGGTAGCTTTAGTGTTAAGGAATTTGAAATTCAAAATATCGTTGCTTGGGGTTTCATATGCAAATGGGTTTTAACGGAATAAGAGTTTGAAATAAGAAACTTGAGTGATAAGCAAAACTGCCACTTTTTGTGTCATTTATGGTTATGTGTATATGCGTCATATGTAATGTATATACGTCATTTATGCTTATTATTTAACATCCGACGGTTTCTTATTTTTTTTTTTTTTTGAAAATTATCAAATCATTTCTCCAAATAAGTATCTTATTAAAAGAATAATGTGTGGAAGAAACAAAATATACTTCTTTTGCGCAATACTTTACTTTCTTTTTCCGAAGTTCCGAATTTGCCGCATGATTTCAGATATCATAAAAGAGTGCGTTATTCTATTAAAAAACTTTATCAAACTCTTTAAATCTATACAATAACATTGAGAATTTCAAACGTTGCAAATTTAAAATCATATGTTTTCCAATCAAAATGATCATCACTCAACTTTTGTATCCTAATTTTTTAAATTTTTGTAAGGGATTTATTTGTATATCCAACGCTTGAACAAAATATAATTTTTGTACAGAATCCAAATATATTTGCATACTTATGTAAAAATAAATATATCTTTGACAATAAAATATTACAAATAACAGTACAAAAAACAAATAATAAATATTATTACAATTCTACAAAATAATATTTAAAAATTTCAAATCTCAATAATTTCGCAAATTCATGTAAAACACTGTTATCGTAACAAAACATTCGATCTAAGTAATTGGATGCAACTTTTAAAACTATACTTGGCTTAAAGCTGGAAAACTGTGAGAAATACTAATTAGAAAAATCTGTCAAATTAATCAATCATGTTACATCATATCTAAATTTTTAATAAGGAAAGGATATTTAAAACAAATTATTTTATGTTATTAATCATATTGCAACTAAAACAATGCTAATAGTAGTTTCAATCACTGCTAAGGAATTACAGAAAGAAATTTTATTTTAGATGATTACAGGTAGATTTACAACACCAGGATTATCATTATTGTTAACTCAAGAGTTATAAAAGGAATTCTGAAAGATCCCAGCATATTTTACACTCTTTTTTTGAGCTCCAAATCTGTTATATATCTCTAGATATCGTTTAAATAGGCACAAATAGTGGGTTATATAACTTTATATCTATTATTTTCATTCATAAGGCTAGTTCTCTTTTATGGGCTCCTCGATATAGTTATTTTTGCCATAAAAATTCCAAAAAAGTTATTCTAAAATCAGCTATAACAATTTACAACAAAATTAATGAAACTAGACGTACTTAATATATATATATATATATAGTTACCGAATACCTATTGTTTATATTTTAACAATTTTTAAATATAGATTTTGTAAAAATTTATAGAATGTTTTTTTATTGTTGCAACGAATAATAATCGTTTTCATTAAATATAAAATGCATAATTTAATATTTTTATTTCTTTATTTAATATCTTTCAAAGCGCATACTGGATTTTGAAATTAATTGTGCTCCTCACATTTGACGCGTATCATGAGAGATTTAATTAACACCATACTTTATCCGAAATACTATACCCACTCCATACTATATCCCAAAATTAACGCAAGATTTGTATTTGCCATCATTCGTGCTGCAAAGTGTTGGCAACGCTATTAACAAACCATTTAACAGCTGATAGTTTAGAGTTAGTAAAAATGGAGTGTTACACGATAGAAAGGCTTTAACGCAAGATTTGAGTTAAATAAAAAACACAGTTTTTTTTCCCTTTAAATTGTTATATTTTTATTGAATTGTAAAGAGCTCAGGATAGGTTTACATATGAAATAACACATAGAGTAAATGACCACCACGGCTTTGATGGCACATAAGCACTTTTTGGTCGAAATATTCCATGACCATTTTGCATAAATATAGCTGAACTCGTTGAATAACCCCCTCCTTCAATGCACGTGTGCTTGTGGGCTTATTGGCATAGATCTTTGACTTTAAATAGCCCCATAAGAAGAAATCCAACGGCGTTAAATCACGCGATCTGGGGGGGGGGGGCAATTCTCAAGTTTTCGAGCTGTGGCCACTAAACTTTCATTATTTTTGAAATATTGTTCAGGAATGAAAGACCCGTTGGTCTATCGTGTAACGCTCCATTTCTACTAACCCTAAACTATCAGCTGTCAAATAGTTTTTTTTAAGGGATTGCCAACGATTTACTGCATGAATGGTGGCAAATTCAAACTTGTGTTAATTTTGGGATATCCTTTATTATATAGATATTTCTTTTATAATAACTGTACTAGCCGCCTCTGGCTTCCAGCAAGTTGTCCGGAAATATTAATTTGGTTTCATTTCAATTAAATCTCTTACAATGCTTGATGTTCATGATTTACAATGATGTTCATGACAGAGGCTTTTTATGTATCAAATGATATACATTAAAGCAGCATAATTTTAGCAAGTATACCTTTGTTGTTTATTGTGTATATCAACATTTCTTATGAAATCGTATCTCAAGACATCATAACAGAGTTAGAAACGCATCTTCTGTATAATCTAACCGTGCGTTGCTTTTCGTAGAACTGGGACTTCGAATTCTTATTCCTTAAGTAAACTGCACGATTAATAAACATAACATTCTCTTTCACCTTTCAGAAGTTGAAAGGAATCACGTTATTAAATATTTAATAAAATAATGAAAAAGATTTGTATTTCCTTACATTAACAAAATATGACGCTGAAAATTCGGTAATTTTTTTTTTAAATAATTATCAGAAAAGAGCATGACACTACAGAAATAGAAGAAAAAACAAACCTAGAGATTACCTGATTTCAAATTGACAAATGCAATATATTAGCATATATCAATTTATATAAATTTATTAAAAGTGATTATTTTTTAATTGATATCGAGAGTAAAATCTTTTTTTGTTCTGCAATCAAAATAAAGTGAGTTGTTGGCAGCTATTAAAACATACCTTTTGCGGATGGCAAATGTAGCGATCAATTTGTATTAGAAGTGTTTTATGATGAATATATATATCACTCTGAATAATTTTCAATCTTCTTACTGGTGTAATATAAACCTAAGAGGAAATATACACTTCTCACCATCAATTACTTCATTATCTTCATTCTTAACATGCACTAATACCTGGACAAATTTTACTGAGCAATCTAAAAGGAATCCTTTCAATCACTCATGCGTTATGATGAAATGCATTTGGACATCTGTTGCTGGGTGCGTCTTCTTACACTTAACGGCGGAACGCATCGGAATGTTATGACGTTAAGTATCAAACAGCCATTAAAAGTCATTTACGTTCATTAAGTGTCTTCTTATTCGATTAGTTTTAATATATCTTCAATTTCTTTTGGTGGATCCCACTCAGTTGCGGCTCAATTATTATGCAGAGCTTGTCAAGGACTTCCGATCTGTCCAACTGGATCACTTGAGTCAGACAAGTTAATGGTGTTTCCCTTCAAATTACCACTTCTGTCACTTTGTAATGTGTTAAAGCGGTCCGCTTTGTGCCTCGATGGGGACTTGTTCTAACGCTGTTGAACTGCTATTTTCGCGGTTTTCGTCCTCTTTTACACCTGTGCCAGCGATGACGTGTTTGGGTCTAATAGCTTCTCTGGAACGAAATTAATCGCACTAAATGACATAAAATTATGAAACATACTTCATTGAGGGGAGTTTATCGCTATTAATATGTTTGATAAATGTTTAAGTATTTAATATTTTACCTTTCTATATAATGTTTCATATTTATAAAAAAGAAACATATTCCTATAAAAATTTACGATGTTTGGAATAGTTGAATACTTCACCAGCAAAACAATTATATAAAAATCAAAATCACATTTTTGGCTAATCGTATCTAAATGCTTTATCTCAATTATATAATATGATGTAATCATTTTTGTAATTTTGGGCACTTACGTACTAAACTTAATTCATCATAAACTATTCATCATATTTTAATAGTCATCGTATCCATTTTTTTTTCATACTTGACATTTAACACTTTCGGAATGACTAAGCGAAAAACCTCAGCCAAATCTTTTAAATTAAAAAAAAAAATCTTTATGCTTTTCATTATTATTTTACTTCATCGACACTATGTTTTATTTTAATTGCTCAACATTTAAAGCGCAAAAATCTCATTTACCGTTTGCCTTTATATTTTAGCTATTTCACTTTCGTATACTTGGGAGTTTATTTGATTTAAAACAATTTTAAAAATTGTGGAATAAGACTTGACATTTAACCATATACTCGTAACAATATGACCAAAAATCACTTTTGGCCAAAAACATCCAAATCAATCACCCAAGCATTTTGTAATTTCTAGAAAATATTAAAATGCAATTGAGGAAAGCAGATATGTAATTCAGATTTATCTTTTGTTCTCAATCTTTAGTAAAGTTTATTTATTTTGTCTATTCTGTAGATGAAATTGAGGCTTTGAATATTTAAAATATAACTACTCAACTACTTTAAAATATAACGAAAAAAGGTGCAAAGGATATTGTAGTTTATTGCATCAAAATCAGATTCTCAGACTTAATAAAATTGTAGAACTAAGACGGTAAGCAACCACTGCCACCTTCGGCTATTTATTCGCACAAGAAACTCATAGCGACATGGACAGTTTAGACAATAAAAGAATGGACATCTAGGGAGAAGATGTCAATCGTATAGTCAGTTTTTATGGTTCTCTCATAGAATCCATTTGCATTATTGGCTGACAATTACAATCACATTGTACCTCAAGGGCTCGTAATTTGGGGCTGTGAGTTTTTAAACAGACTCATCGAAAAGGGAATCAATTGTCAAAGTTTACTGATGTCATGATGCTATACTATAGTAAGTAAACGAATATCACTCTTATATGCTTCTTGAAACTTTAAAGCATATTGCTAGTAAAGAGATAAATAAACGAGGCAAAAAAAATCATCTTAAATTGCTACGCCTCATTTTATAATAATTTCCATATATTTGTCTATTCGTTTGTGATTTAAATAGAATCTTGAAAGTGGTAATTAAATTCAATTAACGCATAAAACTATAATTAAAAGCATTCTGTATTTTCTAAAATAATATTTGAAAAATTATTGCTAATGTTTCAACAACTGTTTTCTTTTCAATTTCTTTTTTGAAACACATTTAAAAAGAAACTAGAAACAAATTTTTGAAGCAACAAGGAAATTAAATATACCATCTTAATTCCTTGCAGGGATTCAAGCAGATTTACAAAAGCATTTTCGCAACCTTTACTTAGATAAAAAAGCTAAAAAAAAAAGCGATGAAAGAATGTATTTATAAGTCATAAAGGTTTCAGAAAAGAGTCTTTCTTTATGTCGTCTTGTTCGAAATGCTGTAATTAGGGCATGTATCACCCAGTGGGCCTCCACACTTGAAAGATGGGCTTGAATCCATTTCTCTATAATCTTATAAAGTGTCCGTACGACTGTAAAGAAATTTTTTTATGCATTGAAGCAACAAAACTAAATATCAGAGTTTTTGGAAGAATATTTTTTCGCTTGTAATGGCATTTAACTTTGGAAAAGTGTTAACAAATGACTTAATTTTTCAGCAACGATCGATTAAAGCTTCTTTCCTCCATGCACATTACATTTTCAATGCCTTTATAAAACTGAGTGTTTATTAGGAAAGTATCTTCGAACTAAGTTATCTTTAGATTCCACTGTTCATCTTGGTCATAATAAGATAAACGGAGAATAAAAAAGGTTCAGATCTGCATTTTACGAAGACATTCTTCTTAAAAGAAGATTCTGACATATTCCATAGCATGAAATAAAGCCTTTTTTATAAAAATATAAGCCACATTAACCTTTTATATCACTTGAGATCTTTGAAATTTTTTTAAAAAATTATATAAATATAATTATATTATTTAATTTATATAGCATATAAATTATGCCTTTTAAATTTTTTATAAATTTTAAATTATTTATTTTGAGATGTATATTACCGAAGGAAAAAGTTTTTACCTTTACTTAGCACGAGTCCAATTTTAAATATTGTGACAACCAACTTAACCAATGCATTTTTCTCGTATTGTAATAATTAGACGCAGTTATTCATTTATCCTTATTACTTCAGAGTACATGGAAGATTCGAAGATGTTTACACTAATAACAATTCAAATAAAATCGGAAATAATAAAACAAAATAAAACATACAGAAAAAGAATAATGACTGATCATTCTCTAAAATTCCGTCACAGATCATTCGTATTCATAGATAAATATAGCTAAAGTTACTTATATATCCAGAAAGACAAAATTTGCTGCTGTACACATCGTATAAGTGTCAGAGCTTTTCATATTTTTTTTAAAAAAAACTGCTTTTTTTGCTTGAAAAGTATTAATCTAAATTTTAGAAAAAATAATTTATTAAATAGAATAATAATTCAGAATTGAAATAAATTACGCAATCATTTTATATAGGATTCAAAATTAACAAACTCGATGAAAAATTGTTCATGTTATTTTCCGGGAAACAGTGTAAATAGCACAACAGATATGTGAGAGGCGAATATGTAATCACTTAATTCTAAAAATAAATATGTTCGTATTTAAACAATTTAAAATGCTATTCTACAAATTATTATGAGGGATAGTACTGAAGTTTCATTAACTATATCGGAAGGCAAAATTTACGGCATATTCCATTTTGGAAATTCATTGACAATGGAAATTCTTAAAAAGATGTGTTAACAAAACCATGAGAAAGAAATATTTAACGACGGAATAAATGAAAAGCAAACGACAACCCTGCTCTTAATTAACCGCAAGCCATGATATAGCCCGAAGGAATACCATAAGTGGCTATTCCGACACGCTCGAAGCGACAGCAATACTAGAGGGAACTATGGTTTATCACTAAAGGCCATCACCTGTCACGGTACAACCCTTCCAGTGGGAAATACGTCGCATTATCTACAGGAGGTAGCCGACCTCCTCTATTTCCGTACCATCCAGGGTGGCGAGAACCAACCACCATATCAGTAGCTTCTCTTTTCATTTCTGAGGGGCCCTTCGGTGGGAGAATCCGATGGAATAAAAAAAATAATCGACAATACCATCTAAAAATGATGAAATCGAGAATAAAATCGTTACATTTAGTCGCATCTGAAAGCATACTAATTGCAATGTGTGTGATGAATTTAAATATCTAGGTCATATCTTTCTGATTTCCAACGACGATCAAAAGGAATATGAATGCGTATTAATAACTTTATATGTATAACTATGCGTATTAATAACTTTATATAACTATGAACGAATATTCTGACACGTATTAATATTATTTTTTATTATTGATTTTATAATAAAATATTATTATTGAATTTTATTATTGAAATATACGGTCAATAAAGATTTATATTTTTTTTAATTTTTAATTTTTATTTTGTAAGTTTAACCTATCAAAAGTTTGGATGTTCTTTTCAATTATACCGTAATTTATACAAAGTAAACACATGTAAAAAGTTATTTTCTCCTATAAAACAATATTCCTTCGCAATAAATTCATAATTTCGTCTTTCCCCCCCTTATTTTAAAATTGGTTGTATTGATGAATAATTATTGCCATTTTATGTTTAGATTGAACATAATACAAATCACGGCGAAACTTCTCTCCATAAATACAAAAATAAATAATGCAATACTAGTAAAAACATGTTTTTAATCATTTTCATGGCCGCAACATAAGAGTTTTATATTATTGCCCTTGAATCTATCTTGAAAATCATATTAATTAATGAATATTCAACTGATAAATGTATTAATAACAAAAAAACTAAGAAGTTCAATGTTTTTATAGTTATTTCCGAAAGGGAGAGAATCTACTTCCTAAATTATTTTCTGAAAATAGTATTGATCTCAGCCGGTAATTACTTAACCACCTTCAACATTTTAAATTCTTTATTAAATGCATTAATTTACAGAATTCAGCCTTCTCGATTGTTAGTAGATTTTAATAAGATGAAATTAATACAATATAATTATTTCTAAATTTGCTACGTTCACATGAACAATAGAATCTTTTTCAATTACAAGAATTAATATCGATGCATTTTGAGTGCATGCATCTTTAAATGATTCTATTTTGATAAATTATTTTTAGTTAAAAGAATCTGATATGCAATAAAGCCGCGAAAATTAATACAGCATTAATGAGAATCAGGTTAGTTGACAAAACTATACTATGTGAAAATTATGTTTCTATCGAAAACTAAACTCTGTGCTTCTATCAATAACTATTTCTAACATAAAATGTGTTTCTATCAAAAGCTAACTATGCTATATGAAAATTATTTTCCCATAGCATAGCTTTTCTAAGTGTGAACAGTGTAAACCCTCTTAGCTTAATATAAGCTGTTATAAGGCAGGCGCAATCTCTTTGTCATATGACTATGATGTCATGTGATTTTATTCTATTGAGCATTCGTATTATAATTTACAAATCATATCAGTGCTATTAATTTACAAATCAGAATTTTTTCGTATTATTATTTCGCATTTTTGGATCAAGATACTTTTCAATGAACTACACTTAAATTGAGGTGGGTTATAATGGATTTAATTTTCCAGCAAGAAATAAATAATACTGTTCATCAACCAAGGAATTAATGGCATTCAATAAATATTTTTTAAAGATCAAATGATTTAAAGTTCAATTCTGTGAAGGCAAAGTTTCTTCATTCAATATCCAATGCTGAGTTGTGTGTGTGTATGTGTGTGCATTTAAACAGATTTTATTGAGCACAAAGGTTATTAAAATTTTGAATAATAATAAAAATTTAAATTTTTATTTAAAGAATAAATCCATAGAAAACTCTCTGTAAACTTTACAGCCCCGTATCGAAATGGGATTTTCTCTATTTATACGTCATTCAGACATACGCACTAAAAGATTGTTCACTCAGATTTGAAATGTTTAGAATTGAAAAAGAAATTGACATAGTACTTTTTCAACTTCAGGTTTTTGATAACAATTGCAGATTTCTACTACCCCATAGCGATTATAAAATGCATTTAACAAATAATTTTATCTTGAATTGCAATACATATCAATCCCGAAAAGTTAACAAATGTTATAAAAAGGAAAATAATAAATTTTTGAAACAAATTAAAAGAGTGATAGATTCTGCACCCTTATTAAATGTTGATCCACTGACAGTAACTCTGTTTTTACATAATTATCAAATGGAATTTACGAATATCACCATTCATACTCATTCTATTATTTTTCAGATATATAATTTTCTTTAATGCATTTATTTCTCTATATCCATATGCGTTAATGGGTATAGACTAGCATATTAGCTAGAAAGTGCGTCAAGTGACATGTATGATGCAAAAATTGCTTATACGTTTGGTTTGATGTAGAGTTTGTCAAATTTGCGAAGCAAATACTTCAAAAGTTAATTAAATCTTTAAATAAAAATTAGCATATTGTTCAGACGGCCTCGTGGCATAGGGGTAGCTCGTCTACCCTTTTATCTGGGCGTCCCGGTTCGGGCATGGTTGTTCTGTGTTTTATCTGTGAGGTGTGTGAAAGTCCACCCTTGTAAAAAAGGAATTGTGCAAGCAAATGTGACGCTTGAAGTAGTTCAGTCGCATTCTTGGCCCTAGTTGGCGCCCCTGAAAAAACAAGAGACGCTCACTCGGCTTAAATCGCTGACAGACAACTGTCAGTGAGCTTGTAAAGTGCCATAAGTCACAACACAACAACAGCATATTTTTGACGATTTATTTTGCAATAACTTTAGAGCATATTAAATTTTTATTCTACTTTAAAATTAAAAAAATAATGTTTCTGTGATACCAATTTTATTTCTCCACAGGTTTGCTCTAATTTTAATAAATTTTTCTAAATATTTTAAGTAAAAGAATTTTAAGGAATATATAGCCATTTTCATTGATTTAATGATTACGTTAAACATACATATTTTTCAATAACTTTAAATAATTTTATATGTGCACATTAACATTGTTTTATCACCACTGAAAGTTTCTCCAGATTTTTTATCGTCACCATATGCAATTCTTGCAGGTAAATGAAGGAACTCACAAAATAATGCAGCTAAATACTTGCAGCCTTATCGCAACTTTAACCTTAGGCTAGACGAGACATCAGAATTTTTTGTACATTTTATCTGTCGTGTACTTTTCTTTCATTTAAATTGCTGTTAAAGTGTCCTTGTAACGCCCCTTACTTCATCATTTGAGTTAGAAACTATGCTCTACTGCAAAAAGGATTTGTTATAGTATGCTTGATTTGTATATAATTCTGCTTATTCTACTGTGCAAGCATACTTAGAAACTCTCAAGGTCTTCGTGAAATTCTTGGCAATAATTTTGAAATTTTTTTAGTCCATCGCTCACGACGTCCTATCAAGATGAGTATAACAAAAGACAGCTTGCAACTAAATCTCCAGTGGAATCTCAGAGATTCACTCCAGTTTTTTGAACTCTACTTCTAGTAAAGATTTTATATCTTGATCCTACATTGCCTGGCGGGATATTCATACAGCAAACGCATGTTTGCGAATTCGAGACTTATCTTGCCACTTAGTTCTCTGTCAAGCATCTTCAAGTTACGGTGGAATTCTCAGTTCGTCCACAAGTTGAAGACACATCCAATAAAGCATGCTTCTTGTTCTTATATTGCAAGATTAAAATCAGATTTCCCTAGACACACATTTAATAATGAGATATGAAGGATGACAAGTAAGGTCTTGTTATATATGTCAAGAATTTCTGCTCTATCTTATTAGCAGCTGTTATTTAAAACATCATTATTTTCAACTGATATACAGAAGCATGTTATTTTATCTGATGGCCTTCAAATCAAATGAATTCAAATCTTTTCTGTTTCAGAGACAAATCAGATTGTAAAGGATACGTATGAAACCTTTCCCGAAAGAAAAACATAAGACAAATTGTAACAATCGTGAAATCACCGATCAACATAAAACCTTTATTTTGTTTGTTTACAATCGAATTAAAAACATGACGCAGCTTAAAACGTGATGCCTTTGCTTGAAAGAAAATTCTTCTGTTTTAATTTAATTAATCAAATTAAGGTTTAAATACAGTTACGGAAATTAATGTACAACTTATATTCGAATTTCTTGAATTCTATAATCTTTGTCACCTTTATTTTATTTCATTTTAATAAGGTATGATTATTGTTCAAGTAGCCAGTTAGTGCAGTTAAGAGAGACATTTCTCTCTATGCACATTTCATTTTGCGTCGTTTTACACTTTTATACCCATGATGTAATTGCAGGCTTTCGAATATAAATTTAAGCAATACTTCAAGAAATACCAGCGTTGATACATTGATGTTACTAATAAACCAGCTTTTAACTTTCTCATATACGACGTACGAACTGGGGGAGGCACCTCATTGAAGATGAGAAGCTTCTGGTATGGTGGTTGGTTCTCACAATCCTGGTGGGTACAGGAAAAGGTGAGGGCCGCCGGCTACCTCTCATGGTTGATGGGACGTGCTTCCCAATGGAAGTGTTGTATCGTGGCCAGTGATTGTCTTTAGGACTTAGCCACAGTTCCAGCTAGTGTTGTTGTTACGGCGGTTCAGTCATTCAGATTTTTCCGTGTGCCTTCTGGCGGGTCGGAGAAGCCGGTTAAAAGTTCTCATATACAATGTATGCGAAGACAAAGTATTGTAAACATCAATATATTCAAACTCGAGATATTGACAAATCTCAACGTTTCAGATCTCCCTGGGACTGAAAAAACACATTTTTGTAATTACGTCTTATGTCTGACTGTTTGTGAACATGATCTTAAAACTATTTTGAGCTAAATGGATAAATTTGATGTATAAAATTGAAGCAACATTTGTGAGTTTCTGTCAAACGTTGAAAAAAATAACAAAATCCATTCAGAGGAAGTTTATTCGACCGTTCGAGTACAATAACTACAAAATGTCAAAATGTAGAAAAATAAAAATTTGATTCTCGGGATTTGTATATAAAACTCAAATTCTCATTAAATTTTTAGCTAAGTCCATCAAAGGGTTGACCATCTATCGGTTTGTACTTTCGCATGCATTTAATTGCAATAACACAAAAAAGCACAATGACTTTAATAAATGAAAATTTGTATGTGATCTTGTAACTACAGTTATAGCTTTATGCCACATTTTGATTTCAACGGTCAGAAAAAAAAAAGATTTCAATACAGAAATTTGACCTTGAGATTTTAAGTTTGACTCTAGTCTGACTACGTTTTTGATCTTGAGTTGGAAATTAACCAAAAATAAATTACATCAAAAATTACAAGATAGATTCAGTAAACATTCTAGATTTATGTCATAGATCTATATTTCATAGCTGTTATTTACCAATACCATGCAAGGCTTTCGCGATCTTACCCAAGGTTCACAATTTTACGAGAGAGCTGGGGATGACACTTTTATTAGAGAGTGTGCGAGAAAGTTTTGTGGAGACCACTCTCTCTGATTTAAATTTGTGGTTACTATCGCCTGCTAAAACTACTAAAACTATGTTTCTCTTTACGCTGTGCTATTTAATGTTGTGTTATTCTCTTTCCTATGTTATTTATTGGCTCTCTACAGATCCAAAAGGAATGGTATGATTTTGGCAAGAAGGGGGAGAGGTATAGCTCAGAAGTTTCCAGGTTTCATTCCACTAAAATCCTCCAGCTAGTGTGACGTAGAAATGTGGAGAGGAGAGAGATGTTCAGACATCGTTTACCGTATTTCTAATAATAAGGCCCTTTCTAAAATAATCTGTTTTTTCCCCCTTCAAACAGAAACGTAAATATATTGAAACAAAAGTACAGAGTTAGGGAAGGTTTTTAACATTTACCTAGTTTATTACTTTCAAAAATTTTTAGAACAACAAATATGTTGAAATTTTGTTTATCAAACAGCATAGCATAGTTACATAGAAATATCTACATAATTAGGAATTAAAATAAGTTAAAATTTATTCCATAACTTTTTTGTATCTTTTTCATGTTTTCCTGAAGTAGAACTTTTCAAATATAGGTTCAGAGAAAATTGCGATTTGTTCATGCTATCAGAATAAAATAAAAAAATTATTTTCTCAAAATGAAAAATGCTGTCTTAATTCAAAAATTATCCTTTACATTTGATTAGACAACTCATCTCTTATGTGACTCGATTATTTGTTTTGAAAGTAAATCAAACTCTTTGTTAATTTTTAACATTTATTAGCCTTTTAATATAACTTCATGAAAAATGATTTTCCATTGTTCTGTACCGTAAAAAAAATCAATTTTCAAGTCTGGATTCCAATTGTGCGCTTATTTGATACAGTTCTGGAAAATGCATTTATGTATCTACTCAAAGTGCAATTACTCATTTTTTTACATTAATAAAATATCAATAAAGGCAAGCATTATAGATACATTTTTTGTTGAATTAAAAAAATTGCGTTCGCCGTACATTTAAATCAATCAGCGGATGTTATCTTTCCAAAACTTTCTCGCACTTTTTCTAATAGACATGATATCCCCCTCCCCCCTTTCCTCGTAGAGCATTATAAAGTTTGTATAAGCCCACGAAAGCATTGGAATCTATTGTCGAAAAATAGTTACAAAACTTTAATCTTTAGCGTGAATCTCGCGTTTTTCTTGAATCTATCGAGTGATATTCGCCAGTTTTTTGACGATAAATCATTAACATACGATTAGTACATAAATAACCGAAAATTGAATTTATATTTAGAGCACTTTCTTCAAACAACATTTGGCATAGGCAATTGCAACGATAATTACAAGATCACATATCAAATTTTATTTATTGCGTATAATTTCAATACAATCAATTCTTTGAAAGACTTTATTTAAAATTTGATAAGAATTTACATTTTAGATGTTAAGTTTGTGCATTAAATTCCATTCTTTTATCATTTTGCATTGTGTAATTATCGTGTTCCCTTGCACTCGGACAACAGGACAGACAGACTTGTTCTCAATAGATTTTCTTCAAAATCTAATAGAGATATACAAATGTAGTGTAATGCCCGTGTACCAAATTTTATCCGTCTAGCCATAAGCGCTTTTGAGTTATTGTGATTATAGACATATATGATTCCAAAAAAAATGTGCCTTTCGGACTTCCGAGGTCAGGAACGTGGAGTTTCTCAAAAAATTCGAATTTTTTGTCGATTACAATACTTTTTACATTTTTTATTTCGTATACGAAAAAGTAAAAAGTCGGATAGAATGATTCTTAATTGATTTTCTGAATTAAAAGGCGCAAAAGCTTTGCTTTAAACACTTTAGAGTATCAGTAAAATTGAAATCCACTATTAAAATTTAATCGTGTATTATTTTTAAATATTCAATAGTTTAAACAGCATTAAGAAATTTTGGATTTGAAAATCTTTAAACGAACAGACAGTATAAAATCAGTTTAGTCTTTTAAATGGTTTACTATTGTTCATTTAATTTTGAATAGATTTTTTCCTTATTATTTAATAATTTTAATCAGACGTTTATAATTAAATGTTTTGTTCGAACGGAAGTTAAAAATACCTAAAAAAATCAGGTTTATATAGATTTTATTTATTAATAATGGAAACGTATTTTCCTTAAACCAAATTCTGAGTAAATACAAAATCGAGTTCGTACTTGTTAAAAACAATAACGAAATTGAATTTAAGTGATTTTGCATTAAATTTTAATAGAGACCAGTTTTACTTAATGTTTGCTTTAAATATGTAAACAAAAATTTTCGCTATAATTAGCACAAAACTTATTAATTACAACTCACTGGATTATTTTTATGTAGAGAATACTGAATGAATTTTTAAAAACATTATCGAATTTTTACCACGATTTCAATATCTAGAATAACTTAAGCTGGCACCCAAATTACGTCCACCTCTCTACATGGAAAGATAATTACTATGTACCGATTTTTATGTTCTATATGCATTAAATGCTTGCTAATGTATATTTTATGAAAATTAACCTTCATTACTGAACGATGTAAAATTGTCCTGAAAATTAATGGAAGACCAGAAGCTGTAGAATTTATACAAAAACCGAGCAGGTGAAAAATAATGAGTTATTGATTGTTATTAAAATAAAATGCTCTTAAATGTTTTTCTTTCTCGATTCCTACGCATTTATCTCTCGCAGATTTGAATCAATATTCAATTTTTCCAAACAATTAATATTGACTGAATGCTTTATCGCTAATTATTTATATTTCTCATTTATTCGATGTTTCTAGTTGGATCATTCATTCTTATTCTTGTGTAAAAAGTGTACTCTTGTTGAGTGCAAAAAAATGTTCTAATTTTTTTCTTTTCTTTTAACTCTGCTTGTTTTATGATCCAAAAAGAGAGTTGTAAAATTGAAAATAAATTTGGTAAATTAACAATTAATATTGATTGAATTTGTATCATTAATTATTTATATTCCTTATTTATTCTTAATGTTGGTCGTTGGATCATTTTTATTCTTGTGTAAAAAGTATTCTTTTTTGAGTGTAAAAGATGTTCTAAAATTTCCTTTTCCTTTTCTTTTATCCTGCAGTTTGTTGACTTTATTATTCGAAAAGGGAGTTGAAAATTTGAAATTGAAATTTCATAAATAAACAATTAGTATTGATTGAATGTTGTATTGCTTATTATTTATATTCCTCATTTATTCGTATTGTTGTTCGTTGGATCATTCTTATTCTTGTGTAAAAAGCGTATTCGTTTGAGAGTATTCTTGCTGAGTGCAAAAAGTATTTTAAAATTTTCTTTCTTTCTTTTTTTACTTCTTTTATCCTGCAAATTTGTTTGCATTATGATTCAAAAAGTGAGTTGAAAATTTAAAGTTAAAATTTGCTAAATAAGCAATATACAATTTTAATATTGATTAAATATTGTATCGATAATTATTTATATTCCTCATTTATTCGTATTGTTACTCGTTGTATCATTCTTATTGTTGCGTAAAAAGTGTATTCTTGTTGAGTGTAAGAAGCGTTCTAAAATGTTCTTTTATCCTGCAATTTGTTTGCTTTATGGTTCAAAAAGAGAGTTAAAAATTTGAAATAAGCATTATTAATACAGAATGCATTTTATATCTTGTATCTAGCCTAAATGTGAAAAAAAAATCAAAAGATGTTTAAGTGGAAAATAAACACTCTCTTACATAAACAAATCATTACATTTATTATTCATATATTTCTTCATACAACTTATATCCCTTAACTGGCAAATGAATTTAATGTTCTTTTTGATTTTTGTTAAAGAGAATTCATGTTTATTACAAATTATTTATATTTTTCAGTCGTACTTAATGTAATTCGTTTGTTGTTTCGTTTTTCTGTTCTATATACAATGAGTTCTGAAAAATTCTTTTCGTGTTATGGAATCTGTTTGTGTATTGAAAGAATAAAATGTTTGGAATTAAAATTTGGAATATCAGTTACAAATAAGAATACATTTTTCATTTTTTTTTGTCGTGAATTGCACTCTAACAGTGAAAATTGAAACATATAACTGTATAAACAAAACAGAAGCAAAGTTTTTATTACATTTATTCCCAAAGGATAAAGTAAATTATTCCATCATACTTATTCTCTATTCTGTATTAAAAAGAGTTCAGAAAATCGTTTTGGAAGAATAAAATGTTTGGAATTAACATCTGAAATATTAGTTATTTGTGAGAATATATTTTCCAGATTTTTAACGAATTGTGCAATATATGAATCTGACAATGAAATATCAAACACACTGTCGCATAAGCAAAAAATAAGATATTTTTCTTTATTTTAGTTTGAATTTAATTAATTTTTATTTCGTATTGGGTAAAAAAAACTGAATGAATTCATTTAATATTAATAGGAAAAATTAATTATTTTCACAAACTAGAAATTAATATTTTCATTATGATAACACTCTTTCGCAACTGCGCAAATCATTTATCTCATTTTGACATATTGGCTTCAGCGTGAATCACCAGTAATTCACATCAACTGGTTGTTATTGTTGTTCCCATCAACTATCTAATTAATTGATCTGCTCTCTAATGCACTTAAAAGATAACAAAAAGGGTCATCAATTTAGGTAGATAGTCAGAATCTCAGGCTTATGTTGATTCAACGAATGTCTTGAATTCCGTCCAGTGGCATGTAGGCTTACTGCTACGTTCAGTGGTTGCAGGGAAGAAGTAGCATGTGCATAAGAAGTGGCATGCAGGCAAATATTTAATTTTTTACCCAAGTTAAATTTATTTAGTGTAATTACATTAATGTTCTGTTTTGAAACAACTCAAGTTCCAACGTCGGTAAGATAACTGATGCTTCTGAGGGAGATAGCAGGACAGAGGTCAGTTTGATGCAGAAGCAATCAGATGACAATCGAGAACGATCTGTCAGAATATCATGACATTCTGTTTAAAGTCATGATCCAGATGTCCTTTCAGTAGAATGGTATGAAAGTGTGCCGAGAGTAAAATGGTTCAATTACACTCCTGTTGAAATTCGGAAAACGTTCTTTGAAAAATTGAGGTGAAAACGCATGTTGTCGATTCAAAGAGGAAAAGCATATAATGAATTTGAGACTTCCCTATTTAATAAACTTAATTATTTATAATATTAATAATACTTAATTTCATGTAGTTTCTGAACAGAACTTAATTTTCCTGATGATTGTCAAGAGGTGATTTTTTTTATTCATTAAAACGCTAAAAGAGCAGAGAAACACAATAAAATCAAAATACTATTTATAGCTCTTATAAACAATATTTACACCAATAAAAACTTTTGTTCACTGCATTTTAATTTTTAAACTGGTAACATTTCTATATAAGCAAGTGTATTATTTGAAATATACTTGGAAAAGTTCAATATTATTAATTAAGAACATAAAAATTCTAAGAGAACATTGCTAAATTTTAAATAATTTGGCAGAATATCATTTCTGAATGCAGTACAATAAATTTCTGCTATAATCTTTATAAAAAACTTGATTTCTTTTTTATTAATATAATACAGTATTCCGCAGTATATTCCAAGCTCCAATGCGATCTGATTAAAATACGGCATGAAATTCCATGAACATCTGTCATACTTAACCAGTAAATGGTGCACAGCATTTCTGACATTTAAAGAAAAAAAAATTCTTTCACATCGGCACCTCGATTTTGAAGCGGCGTCGTAATATCTTTTTAGCGCCTGGTTACTCAAAGAGAAAAGACATTTATTCTAAAGTCAGAACAATAGGGGCACTGTGTGGAGAAGCAATGTGTAATTAGGTGTAATGCCTTCTATTATTGGGTTAACCGCAACCGTTCCTAACGAGGCAAGGGGCAGTAATTTGTGGAAGGTCGTTGAGAGATAATGGAAGTCCAAATTCAAATATTTTCGAATAGAGATGCTCATTTTTGGCGTGTACTTGTTGAAGTACCGCTTAATGATATTCGTTTGATGCACTTGCTTAAATAGGCAGGGATGCCATTGTTTACGTTTCCTACTCCAATTGATATTATATTATAGGTGCTAATGTACACCATAGTTTAGTATGAGGGTGGACAGTCTTTTTTAGGGTACGGGCTACTTCTAATTTTTTCAAGTTGTTACGGTCCACCCAGTGGTATAGGTCTACAATGTTTATTATAACTTAATAATTAATACGGAATCTATACTTACCTACATAATAACAAACATAATAATAATTGTCACAAATATAATAATATAAAATGATGCATTTAATATCAAAGAATTCAAAATACATTAGAAAATAAATAATTTTTATCTAAAATTAGTTCTCGTAGTTATAGTTACTAGAAACCTTCGGCTACATACTGTCCATTAATATCTCGGTATATAATTATTAACTGTTAATCTTGCACTGGATTCTAAGTGTTCGTCTGTGAGACGGGAACGATATTTTGTCTTAATTATATTAATCTTTGAAAATGCAGATTCACACAGGTAGGTAGAGCCAAAGAACGATGTTAAATGATATGAAACTTTTTTGAAAATCAGGATAAGTTCATTAGATTCCAAAAGTGATTCTTAGATTCTGAACAACATGCTTTTAACATCATGTCATTTTGAAGCAGAAAACTTCGTTTTCTCAAGAGATAAAAAGAATACAATGTTCCATAAATATGTTTTAGGTCTTAGTAAAGGCGGGTATGTGAAAATGTCTTGGTGGTTCACCGGTCTTTCGCGATCGACTAAATTCCTATCCTTGATTTAATAGTTTCTTTTCTCAGAAAGAAAAAAAAATATCCCAAATTTGAGAATCATTATCTATTAAATTTGCGAAAATGTCATAATAAGTCAGTTTTATACTGGCTACAATTATTTTTCACCGATTTTTACTTTCTAATAGTATAGAGAAAGTATACTAATCGTCAAAAATTTCGAATTCGGAATTTCGACGAATCACCGCGTTTTAGACAAGCGTTCTCTTGAGAAAACTTATTATATTATAAATTTTTATGCAATTTTCCTTATTTATAAATTTTTGCAACCTTATTTATAAATTTTTATGCAATTTTCAATTTATTTTAATAATTCAGAGTTTTAATTGTTGTTATGATAGTATTCTGCTAATTAAATTTCTATAAGTATAATAAGAATAAGGCATTTCATAATGATTTGGCGCGATAATATTAAACAAACTTCTGAAGAGTTAAGAAGCAAAAAAGGATTTTAAATGCATTGGTTCAAATTATTTTTTTTATTAATATACTGTTATTTCATGTTATATTTATAATTTAAAATAGTTGAAGGAATTCTAAATTTATTCTATAGCTCATCTTTAAGTCAACGTTTTTTCATCTATTGACAGGGTTCTTTGAGCAGGTAAATTGCATGAAGTATTATGAATGAAAGAAGAAACTATTGATAGATTTTTCCTTCCAATATAAATGGCAAGTATTTTTTATTGTTTTACCTCATCCCGTTTATTTTTCATCTTTAGGGAATAAAAGGATCTTAAAAGAAAGATAGTACTTTTTATCCTGCCTTTCATTAAAAATCTTCAGCTTCAACACAAAATGATTGGCGCCTTGACGATGCAAAACTTTCATTATCTTTAAAACATCTTGTAAAAAATGCATTGCATTTCAGACTAAGATGCTTCAATTGATTTATTTCTTTATAAAATGAGATATTCATGGTAAACAGTGAATCATATTTCCCTCCTAAGATTTTCAATAATTTACCAATATTTTTTTTTTTGAGAGAGAAATGGAACTAGGTAAAATATTCCAGGCTCTTATCTTTTTTGCTGATAAAAAGAGCAGAAGGGGGTGGGTACTTTAATAGAATATGTTGACTGTAGCCCTTTTATGAGTGTCTTTTCATTTTTTGATAGTAGAAAATTGCCAAAAAAAGTCTGAACGAAATTTAATTGCTTAAATGCTATAAGCATTTAAGCATTTCCGGAGAAATGGTTGACTATGTCTCAAATTACTAATTAAGCTTAAAAAGGAAGATTTCGACCTTTCCATACATTTTATTACTATGTCAGTTAATCTTTATATTTCAGTTTTTATATTGTTTTTTCAAGATTATTCAACTTATTAAAAATTGATTAATAGAATGTGAAAAAAAATCTTTTGATACATTGCGTGTCTAAATTAAGTAGGAAATATTTCCCAATGGGTTCAGAACATTTTTTTTTTAATTCTCGATCATTTGACATAAAATATGTCGTGTGATGTGTAATTTAGTTCAATTGTTTTGGTTTCATCAATTTTTAACTTATTTTGATGTCACTCATATACGCGCGATATGGTGCTTACCTATTTTATTTTTTTATATCTGAGAAAAACATGCTTAAGAGTTGTTTCATGCTACGAATTACCAAGCCAAAGTCTTAACAATAAAAATGACAATTGATTATTGTGAAGGGCTGGAAGTCTGGCTTAGATGCTCTATATTTCCGTACTTTATGTCAGCCCTTCAGGCAGTATAATCCCTAAAAATAAAGAAATCTGGAAAATTAAAGAAAACTTTAGAAAGGCCAAAGAGAACAAATGGATTAGATTAATCTGGAATAAGGTTCACATTGGAATATGCGGAAACGAGACAGCAGATGAATATACAAAAAAAAAGCTGCATAGAAAGACCAAATACACATTGTAATCCCAAAATCATTCCAAATGTTGGAGAAGGAAATTAAAAGAGAGATGATTATGCAGTGGCAGGATAGAGGGATCATGCCGAGTATTAAAAAAAATAAGTATTAAAGTATTAAGTAGAAGAAAGAATAAGTAGTAAAGTATTAAAAGAAATAACGGAAAAGATATCTAGCCTTTTACCAAAAGTTTGAAGATTCTTTGAACTTTTGTTGGCCGCTGTTTTCTTATGAAGATTTAATAATAATTAATGAGCATAACAGCCAGTCACAATAATCCCTCTTTATACAGCTTAGTTTGGTAATGGGGTTACTGGCTGTAATAATAATAATAATAATAAAATAAAAAAAGGTCACAGAATAGACACCCATATAATATACATTATAGACATATATAATATGTTCTCTCAGTACAATGTGAAGATTAAAGTGAATTATTATTGCGAAGACAGCTGTGAAGATTAAAAATGTATGTGCACGAGATGCCCCCTTGGAAAATGTTACCATTGCGCTCATGTATTAAATGATGCAAAGATATAATATTAGACAATTTTTTTGATAAAAGAAAAAGATTTGTTAGTACAAGAGGGAAGAAACATAACGAAACCAGTATGAAAGCTTTAAATTTATTGATATAACTTTTTTCTTTGTTAGTATCGTGCATTTCTGTGTCATTTTAGTCAAAT
>JAPMOR010019775.1:497409-521814 GCA_026543865.1 Argiope aurantia
AAACATTTTAAATTAAAAATAATATTACAAATAAAACAATATTAATTTTAAATAATATTAAATTTAAATAAAATAAATTTTTAAAAAGATAAATAAAATATTAATTTAATTCAGATAAATTTAATTTTCCTTTTTATATTTTTCCCCCTTGAAACAAGATAAGGATCTCAGTTATCCGACATTTTTATCGTGGGGTAGTTAAAAACAGACTTACTGCTTCTGTATTTTTCATGCATTATAGTAATATATTATATGATAAGATGAGGTATTAAATCTAGGAATAAGGTAATGTCCTGATCTACCAACAATATTTATTATTTTATGCCAAATTAGTAAATGGTATTTATAAAGAATCTTTCATGTTATCTATATACGTAATACGTTTCACGTGCGAAAGCTAGCTATTAATAATAAGTTGATATTGATTGACGATAAAAAAAGAAGACTGACTTCACGGAAGAAAGGGAATAAATCCCGGAATTCGGAATGAGGAATCTAAAGTTGGGATTTTAACTCTTTTTAATAAAAAACGTAGTTTGCGAGGATGGAGAAAGTTACATCTCGAATCATCCATGGCTGATTTTTAAAGAAATATGTATTTTGATCAATGATGTTGCAAGTACCAGAATGAGTGATCATTATTCTTTCATTTGAGGGACTGATGGAATTGTGTTTTTGTTGTGACTTATGGCACTTTACAAGCCCACTGACAATTATTTGTCAGCGATTTAAGTCAAATGAGCATCTCTTGTTTTTTCAGTAGCGACAACTAGGGCCAAGAGTACGACTTAGCTACTTCATGCGTCACATTCGCTTGCAGAAACCTTTTTTACAGGGGGGCACATTCACCCACCTCACACACAGAATACAGAAGAAGCACAACCATGCCCGAACTGGGACTGGAAACCGGGACTCTCAGATCATGGGGAAAACGCGCTACCCTTATACCAGGATGCCAGCTGATTGAGTTGACAGTGGTCAACTGAACGTAACAGGCTTAAACACCATTTTGACTAAATTATAATTTATTTTGGCAGTTAATGATAGTTTAAAATTTCTAGTCAGGTAAAAATTATTATACTGGATAGTATAATAATTTTAAGTAAGATTTTTTTCAGGCAATTGTTTTAGGCAGTAAATGATTTGAACAGGAGATTGATTGTACGTTCTACTTGACGTGAGAGCTGTGGATTTTCATGTTAAATCAAATTACTTGTCATTTTAAAAGCAGTTTCAATGTATTGATATTCTCTTTTTGTATTTCATAAAAATTTAGTCATTTTTCTTCATATAGTAGCTTATTTCTTGACTTACAGACTCATTTGGGAATAGAATGATTATAAGTTGCGATAAATTGAAGATACTGAATAGTTCTGATAGTTTATATGTGATATTGCATGGGAATAAAATAAATTTTTATTGAAAAAAGGGGAAAATATCCTGCTTTTTTGAAATATTTGGGAATTATTAATCAAATAATTTCTGTGGAAATATACAAAAGTTTCTTAAAATTTCATACAGATATTTTACAAATCAGCTCATTACTATGATGGGAAACTATAATAAGTGTTCTCAAACATTCCATATTTTCTAGAGTAATTGGTACATACCAGGATAATTATGAATATTTGTAGCTAAGATTAATTAATAAAGTAATTTGGAAATAAAGCTTTGTTCATTGAACTCTCCAGAACCTGCACTTACATAAAGATACATTGCAGACAATATATAATCGGTTTATCTTCTTTTTTATTAGAAAATTTTAACTTCTACGACTAAAATGACGATTTCTGCAAAATTCTTTCAAAATTACTTTAATTAACCCTATAAAAGTTTTTGCAATGTAAATATGTGCTTACTTTCGAATTCTTATCTTATCTTTTTAGTATTAATGTTTTAAAATAATCGACCATATGACAATGCAAGTGAAATAAGAGATTAAATAATTTTGAACGAGACTTTTTGATTTTTTAGATCACATTTTTCTTTAAATTGTGATAAACATGAAAATTCTTGAATGTTTAATTAGTGCTGTTTTTATTGTTTCCTATTATTTTCAACGCTTGGCGTAGCATAGACAAACCTGATTATTGCTTCATTAAATCACAATAAACCAACCACCATTTAACTGTTAAAGAAAATCATTGTAGTTTTGCAAGTGTTCAGTACTTAGTCGTCCATTCTGAATATTCTGTGCATCAATTCTTTTTTTTTTCGTCTCCCCTTCCCCCCCCCTTTCAGAAAAAAAGGTCAGACGACTAAAGATTTTCTTTGTAGGTGGGCAAAAAAGCATGATGGTCATGAAACATGTAGATATTTTTTCAAAAAAACTATCAAGAATATCAATTAATTTCAAAAGAATTTAATAAGAACCAAAATCAAAAGGTTAAGTTTTCCAGATTAATAGATTTTTCTAGAATAAAAAAGAAATTGAAAATTCCACTGGAAATTCATTAAAAGATACACTGGTGTGCAAAACTTAAGCAACAGGTACGTTTTTTGCCATAACTTCACGAGAAATCTTCTGAGAGACATGAAATTCAGAAATTTTGTTCTGAAAGAATGACGAAAGAATAGTTGCGCAGAAATGAATACAATGCATACAGTATGGAATCAAACAAAAAAAGGCTTTATTGAACTCATAGTATCGTTATACATGATTGTCTGTCCAAGAAGAAGAACAGCAAGCAGATGTTCCTTAGTATGGGATATGCCCTGCCCTTACTGCAATGGTTGCTTCGCACCGTCTCCCCATACTCAGCACCAGATTGTCCAAAAGTTCTTGAGGTAAGAGTGCCCATTCCTCAATCAGCATCTGTTTAAGTTGTCGGGTGTTCCCAGGAGGATGTAATCGTGCAGCAAGGCGTCTCCCCAAAGCATCCCACACATGTTCTATCGGATTTAAATCAAGGGAGTACGCCGGCCAATCCATTCGAGTGATATCTTCACTTTCCAGGAGCGCCTCAACAGCATGAGTCCTGTGTGTCCGTGCATTATCATCCATAAAAACGAAGTCTGATCCAATGGTACCTCGAAACAGACGCACATGGGGAAGGATCACCTCCTGACAATAGTGATCTCCAGTTACAGAACCTCTGACGAAAACGTGGAGCTCAGTCCGCCCGTTCATCATAATGCCTCTCCAGGACCACCGAAATGGTCTCTTTTCGTGATGTTACAAGCGATTCCCAACGCCAGTTGATTTGGAGAGAGGTCGGGACACGGTTTCATCCCAGTAACATCACGGAAAGAGACCGTTTCAGTGGTCCTGGAGTTGTCGTCTGGGGAGGCATTATGATGAACGGGCGGACTGAGCTCCACGTTTTCGACAGAGGTTCTGTAACTGGAGATCGCTATTGTCAGGAGGTGATCCTTCCCTATGTGCGTCTGTTCCGAGGTGCCATTGGATCAGACTTTGTTTTTATGGATGACAATGCACGGCCACACAGGACTCATGCTGTTGAGGAGCTTCTGGAAAGTGAAGATATCACTCGAATGGATTGGCCGGCTTGCTCCCCTGATTTAAATCCGATAGAACATGTGTGGGATGCTTTGGTGAGACGCCTTGCGGCACGATTACATCCTCCTGGGAACATCCGACAACTTAAACAGATGCTGATTGAGGAATGGGCACTCTTACCTCAAGAACTGTTGGACAATCTGGTACTGAGTATGGGGAGACGGTGCGAAGCAACCATTGCAGTAAGGGGAGGGCATATCCGATACTAAGGAACATCTGCTTGCTGTTCTTCCTCTTGGACAGACAATCATGTGTGACGATACTATGAGTTCAATAAAACCTTTTTTTTGTTTGATTCCATACTGTATGCATTGTATTCATTTCTGCGCAAGTATGCTTTCGTCATTCTTTCAGAACAAAATGCTGTATCTCATTTCTGAATTTCATGTCTCTCAGATGATTTCTCGTGAAGTTATGGCAAAAAACATACCAGTTGCTTAAGTTTTGCACACCAGTGTAGATTACAACAATTACGTTCATAATTTCAGTTTTTATTAATCATAACAAATTGAACTAATGTAGTATATTTAAAAGTTTGATGCATTTTTGTATGTTCTGCAATTAAAATTCAAACAAAAAGAAATGAGTATCTATTAATTATTTTCTCAATAATAATGATCTCTATGCCTTAATTATCATAATGTATTATATTTAAAAGTTTTGGAATTTTTATAACTTTGATTTATTTTAAAATCAAGTAATTCATACGATCTTATTTCACAAGTATACAAATATATAACACTTAAAATTGGCAGAAACACACCAAAGCTAACCAATGTAGACTCTGAGCGGGAAGAACAGATAATAAATTTTTATCGAAAAAATTAATAGCATGCATGAAATTGTTTGCAAAGGAGATCAATTCATGTTAAAGAAAATGAAAATTCTATTGAATTTTAAACTGATATTTTAATATTATATATCGAAGCAAAGTCATTGATAGTTTTTGTCCACAATTTTGGTGCTAAACCACTTAGAACCTTCATGGCTTTATTCATCAGTTTTGAACAAGAATTTGTTACTTTTTCGGGAAGTTACGGTTGATGTTGTTTGAAGACAGATTTCTGGAAGCATTGATACTAACAAGTTTGATAAACAAGGACAAATCATAACCCCAAGTTAACTTCAAAATATCTGATGTTACCTGATATATGTAATATGTATATAGTTTTTCCATAACATAGTGCCTCAGTTATACCAGTAGTATGTAATTTAGGAGTTAACAATCTTGCAATAATTGATAAGAAACGATAATTGATAAAATTTCAAATTTCATACCAATAACAGATGAATAATTCGTGCTTAAAAATAGTAGGTAAATAACCGAGGGGAAAAAAGGAAAAAAGAAATGCTTTTTTGCTTTGTTGTTGCTATTTTAAATCCTTTCTAATTCTTAAAACTCCAGTGAAAGAAGTATCCAATTTTTTGAACCCCTTTAAATTCAGATTTCTTTTTGTGTCGCAGACTAAAAAGTTCCAAATCTTTGAGTCTTTTCATGTTGAAGTTTCGGAAAACGATTTTGAGCAGTTATTGGAGGCATCATCGTGGTCTGATTTCTCTTGCTTCTGATTCTTTTGTCAAGTTTCGAAGTAATCAAATTTCTTGTAAGTTCACTCCTGAAACTGATAATATACGTTTTAATTCATAATACACAACTTTAATTTATATGAAACACAAACAAATTTTAACTAATGAAATATCGCGTTTTATCAGTATGTTTATGCATTAAGGATTAAAACAACTCAACTTAAGTATTAGATAGTTAATCCGTGAGACTGAACTCACAAAATTACGATATTATTTATTTAACTGAAATGTGGCTTTATTAAAATGTTAATTCTTTAAATTTATTCGACTGTAAGTACTTCATTTATTGAAAGATCTCTACTATGACAAATTGATGCAAGCATGGTAAGAATGCAATTATTGTTGTCAATTTTTTTTATTTTCAATTAACTAAATTGACCATATTGAATTGTATTGAAAAGGGCTCTGGAATCCATTTGAAATCTCATAATTATTTTTTTGATATGTATTTTCCCCTGGTTTTAATTTTTACTTGATTTTGAATAATTTTAATTATTTTTAAAAGTAAAATTGTTGTTAATTTTTTATAAAAATGTTATATCTGTAGTGATTTTAAGTAATCAATAAACAATAACTTTAATGGCGGTAATTGTTTGGCTAGCTAATGGCGGCTAGTTTCTAATAGAAAAGATGTATGTTTTTATGATATAATAAAAATTGATACTTTTATTTATAAGGATATAATTTTAGCGATTGAGGAATTGAGATTGTCTATAATTGTTGGAGTTGATAATTCATATTTTTGTATTATAAAGGGATGTGTAGAGTTATTGATTAATCTAGTTTTAATAAACCTTTCTTTGAAAATAAATACTTTTCCTGATACTTAGAAGCAGATTAAACTTTTGTCTGTCACGGAAAAGAGGAATTACAAAGGACAATAAAAATATCGACGCAATACAATTCTAAGACCTTTGCCTAAAATATTTGAAATCATAAACTTTTTTATACCAGTGTGAAATTTTTTGACATCAATTTAATATCAATTTTTTCCAAAACTTTCAACGACTATTAATTTATTTTATTTTAAAAGAGATTTTCCTATATGAAAATGGTTATCAAACTTGATGCTGACTTGAATTTTTTTCTGGTGTTCTTTGATTTAATGGGGTATAAATTTTTTTATTCTTTTAAAAAACTAAATAATACTGTTTTTCAAATTAGTGTTACATTAGTATTATTAGTTCATACATAATTAGTTTGCAAATTAGTGTTGACTTTAATCTTACTTAAGTAACAAAAAGCTATTCATTTTTTATATTGCACATTTTCTGATGAACTAACATGTATATCTATAGTGATATTTCAAAATTCTCTAGCCTGGAGATTTTAAATTGTTTATATCTAAAATATACTATTTTTCTGTAAAGTTACCTTGCTAATTTGTTTCAGTAGTGTATAGACAACGCGTTACTTTTGAATATTCAACAATTTAGCATCCCTAACCATAATCCGAAATTACGTATTTTGATGAACTTTTATCAAATTTCATATTCTTTTTATTTACTTGTATACGCAGTATGGATAAAGTATAGTAATCGTAAAAAAATTCAAACTCAAGATTTTGTCGAAGTTCAAAAATCACATTTTTGGGAATTGTCCGCCTGTCTCTGACAAAGATAATTCAAAAGCTATTTGAGTTAGACAATTGAAATTTGGTACATAGTCTTTGCTCTAAATTTGCAGATTTCTTTCAAATTTTGAGTAAATTCTGTTCTGAGGAAGTGCGTCTGCCCGGTTGTTCGAATATAAGTTAACACCATATCTACAAAACGAAGAGAGATGGAGATCTAAGATTCGGTACATAGATTTAACATCTCTAGTGTAGACACCTGATAGAGTTTGAGCCAAATCTATGCTTTCAAAAATAAGTTAACTTATTAATCCAAAAACACAATGACTTAAATATATGAAATTCGGCATGAGAAATAGAGACTGCAAGAGCAGTTTTTTGTCGAATTTTTGTTGAGAAAAATGAGTCTAAAACACAAATTTGCTTTTGGATACTGCCAACGCATGATAGGGATTAATCGCCAAATACCTCGCCGAGAATCGCACGATAGATTCAGTAAGAATGCTAAATTCAGGCCAAAAGTTATATTTCGCAACTATTGTACGCCAGTGTTATGTAAATCGTTCCTTGGCATGATTTGGCGAGTCTGGGGAAACCACTTCCGCTGGTTTTTCATTCGGATACATTTGCTTAGTGTTATTCCTGACTTAAAACGTGATTTCATACAGCATATAGTTGTCATAATTTCAAAAGCATTTGAAATAATTGGATATCTCAAACATAAGATTAATGATTTTTGTTTAATGAGCTGCCTTTAGATGGCTGTGTATTTAAGAATTTCCCTATCTGCCCTTGTGTGCTTTAGTTTATTTGAGGATTCTTGCTATAGAAACAAAATAAAAATCCTATAGAAAGTACAATCGTTCAAACCATATTTGTTTCACAAAAAAAAATATTTAAAATATTTCCGTTTGATCTACATAATATACAGGGTGGTTATAATTAAACTTCCCCTATAGACAGCATCATACAACGCAAGCGAGTGAACGGATTGCAACGAAATTTGGCATATAGACTATACACGAGATGCGCTCACGGAATTTCGAATTTTTTTTTTTTTTTTAGTTCTAAAATATTCACCAGAAGGCACTTTCCCGGAAAAACAATTTTAACACAATAAACGACCAAAACTGAGTACAGAAGCAGTATTAACATTTATTGACTAGTTTCTGATCAACTTGTAATCGAACCACATTAAGTAAAGGTAAGGAAAAAACAATACACTGTTTGAGAAAGAAAAAAAGAAACCAGTTCAGTTTGCAGAAACAAGAACAGATTAGTTCGAAATTACACAACAGGAGCAGTTGTTAATCGTATCCAGGATGATATAGGGAAAGATGCCTCATGTGACCACCCTCATCCACCTGCAAAATTTCAAGTCGATGGACAGTGTGTTCAACAGCAGATCGTAACTGATCAGTTGTGATGCTTTGCACATGAAGCGTTATGGTGTTCTTTAAATCATTCACCGTCGCAGCAAGGTGCCATCATCATTACAGCCGGAAACATCGACATAAAAAATGACAACGACTGCAAACGTTTCTTACCCTAACCTGTTTTCAAAAATCTTCCTCTTTTTAGTAAACATGTAAATCTCGACATTTTTTCTAGATTTGACAGCTTTTCCCGGTTTTACATTTTATTACTCATAATTCTTGTTTTGGATTGTTAATATTGTTTCCTCCCTTATGTGTTTTTCTGGGAAAAGCGCCCCCTAATGGACAATTTGGAATTAAAATTCTTTTTTTTTTCCGAAATTCTGTGAGCGCATCTCGTGTATAGTTTATATATCAAATTTCGTTGCAATCCGTTCACCCGTTTGCGTTGTATAATGCTGTTTATAGGCAAATTTAATTATAACCATCCTGTATTTTATTATTCAGAAATCCCTACATGAGTTTCCCAGTTTTTTTAAAGCCATCAATAATATGATTGTGATATACTGTGCTGTATTTATACTGCGATTAAAAATTAGACATTGTCGTTATATTATTAGAATAAAGTAAATTGTTAATCGATGGCTATGACTCAAAAGAACATTGCTTTCAATAGCACATATCTTGTTTAGTAAACGGTTTTTGCACATATCTCTGAAGAGGTTTTAGTACAGGTAGAATTAAAACAGAGAACCAATAGAAATTAGAATTCAAATAAGTAGAATGAGATTTAATATTATTGGCTTGGGACCCATTCTAGATCTAGAATGGATACGAGTGTATGTGGTTTTTAATTTATTTTTTGAACAAAATTATGATTATGTTCTAAATTTTAAGCTTCGGAGCAATTTATCCTACAAAAAGATTTTATGCCAGAATAATACTGACATCATTGAATGGATAGAGGATAAAAAAAAAAAGAAGAAAATTATAGAAATATCTGATAGAAATTATTCTTTATACCACAGAATGAACTCGCATTTGCTTGCTTATGATGATCTTTAGTGCATATTAAACTCGTATTCTGCTTAGACATTAGAAAATAACACAAATATAATAAAATGTCGATAATTTAATTATACTTATGATAAGAAGCAATAAGCTATTTATTTTTCAAATTATCTGTATACACTTCGTTTCAGTATCCAAAGACGACCACGTTTTGTCTATTCTACCTCACTAATGAGTGAGGCGCAGAAGGATGTGCAATGCATATTTCTGGAATTTATTGTTAAATGCTAACATCACTTCCTTTCATCTTTCTTCTCACCCCTATTTGTCGAATTAAAACCATCCTAACGCATGCTCAAAAGTGCGGAGGGTATTATAATCCGTTGGCAAACTATAATTCGTTTCTTTTATGTGCTTAAATGCATAGCATTAAGGTAACTGCTTTTATTTACTACTGATATACCCGGCATACTTTTGGGTGAAAATATTTTCATGCCTAATACTTTTAAAGTTAAAAAAAAAGGCTTTATATAAAATATTATGATTAAAATTTTTAATTAAAATAAGTATATTATTTACATCAAGCATTTTTTAAAAAAATTATAGCTTATCAAAAAACTACACTTTACCAAACAAAAATGGCCAGAAGCTAATTTTTTTTATAAAGTCATTAATATTAAGAATATGATACAAAGTTAATTAAACATTTCAAGAGCAAATAAATAAAAATAAGGATAATTCAATAAGAAGGAGTAATAAGCAAAGACAAAGTAATCTTTTCTTTATGAGAAATGTTTTGATTAATAAAAATGAACTATGTATTGAATTGCTGCGAAACCCTCTATAATGTTTGTGAAACCTTTTAATATTTGCGAAACATTCTGTAGTAGTTTTGATATCTATAGGGTGCAAAGTATTCATCAGTTTGTCTTTTAATTTTTATATACTAATTTTCTTCGTGAAAGCTCTGATAAAGATATTTTAATGCTAAACATTTTCCTTTTACTAATTGTTTCTGACTTCTGAGTTAAACAAAAACAAATTCAAATCCTCATATGTAAATTTTGTATTCCTGTATCCAAACAAAAGAAACTAACAAATTTGTATTTATTTAGCTTAGAACAAAGATTAAAAAGAGCAAACCACGGCTGATTAAACATGCTTATCTATTAGTAAACGTGACAGGATATAGGCACTTTATCTGAAAAAAAAGGCAGATGTTAATAAATAACTGTTTAATAGTAAAGTCGTCTGCTTTTCTGTAAAGACAGACAGACGTATAGCTTGTTAGTAGAGAGAACTAGTTTGTTGGTTCGTAAATTAAATAACGGAGAATGATAAAAGCAGGAAGTATGCCATTGAAATTATGTGATAGAACTTTGAAATGCTGAATAAATTTTTGTCGATTTTTGATTTGAATTTTTATTTTTGGACTGTCATGTTTTATGTAAAACAGATGACTGAAAAAGGATGCAGTTTCATTACATTGAAAGGTTATTTTTGTGGCGTTCCATTTTCGTAAAAACGAAAATTTGGAATAATATTCTCAAAACTGTTCCTTTAGTTTCATTTTTGACTTTTGTTTTGTTAAAAATCAACATTCGATTTAAAATATATCCTGCTTTTAAAATAATATTGAATAAAGCTTTGATGGGATCTATTCCAATTGCTTAATCCGATATGTTCCCTGATAAAATTAGGTGCGAAAGTTTATTTTTCTTTTTGGAAAAGTTTTTTTTTATTTAAATAATTGAGTTACCATAAGAAGAATAAAAGAAATATTTGAATAATATATTTCAATTAAGTCGCATAGGTATTAAGACGACAATATTAAAAATAAAGTAATAGAATTAAGAAGGAAGAAAGAAAAAATTTTCTCTTGGGAAATTTTTCTTTAAAAAAAATTTGAATGCAGGGAATTGAAAAAGAAAAGTTGTCTGCTTTTCTTTGTGAGTAAGAATGATTTTATCGTTTCATTAGCATCGTTTGCTCATATTTTTTTCATAATCTATTACATATACATAAATCCATCTTTCGAGTAATATGGAGCTGTCGCCAAAAACAGCTGTAAATATCCTTTTGATTTGCAGGCGTTCGTTGGAGAAAAGCATACTAATAAACCTTTTCTTAAAATGATAGTATTTGAAAAATTTTAATTTTATTAAGCTTCAGTTTGAAATATTGCATACATATACATTTTTATTAAAAGCATTATTTTTTTTTAAAAAATGTCATGCTTAATACAACTTTTTTAAATTTTAAAACATAACTTAAATATAAAAGTGAAATTTAATTATTATTCTATATAATACATTTTTATAAGATCTCTTACATTGTTAAGTTAGGATAATATTTTTTCTCTTCGGAATATGAATAGCATTTTATCTTTTTGCAAATTTTGATTGTTTAAACTTTTAAATTTCTTAATGATTCAGCATCATTTTCTACATTATCTTAGAAAATTTTCAAATATAGATTGCAATAAGCTGAATCTAATTTTATTCTCTCAATCAGAAATGTTCAAGAATTTTTTGTAAAGCATAACAAAAATACGAATAAACATCAAATAAAAAGTTATTACTAACTAAATAGACTATTACTTTAGATATTTGTTGTTAAAAAAAACTTGTTCAGAAGAAAAATTCTAACAATTTGATCTGGTGGTAAAATCTTGACTTCGCACAAAATCAGTAGGTTCAGGTGGGAAAAATTGACCGATGCAAATATCCGTTGTGTGACATTCACCTAATGGTAAATTTAAAGCCTTAGAACTTCACTGGCTAAGGCTTTACGGAGTAAGGATGGCTAAGTCTTTAAGGAGTAAGGATGGCTAAGGCTTTCTTCATTACGGAGACTTTAAGGTTATATTCATACTTTAGGTTTAAAACATATACAATTCAATTTTTTATTCAAACAATATTGATAGGCTTTTACTGTGGTCATAATTACAAATTTTGGCTGATACCCAAAGTAAGAAGATCACTTTTAAAGGAATTTAATGAGAGAATGAGACCAGAAAAGTATTGTACACATCTGAAAAAATTTTGGGCAGCAAAGAAGCTTTAAGGGTTGAATTTTATGTTATGAAGCAAATACCTTTCCTCTTTTGAAACGTGGAAATTTATAGGAGTAATGAAGATTCAGTTGTCGTAATCGTCGTCTGATCACCGTTGTAATTTGCAAAGTACAACTTACAGTAGTGTGTTGTGTTCAAAACGGGTTTAATAATAACAAAATTAAATTAAACGGAATTATTTGGGGTAGCTAAATGATAGAGGCAAATTTGGAAAGAAATAGTACTAAATGAAAATAAATCTTCGGCAAATCTTAAAGATCTGTACGTAAAATATACGAATGTCGGTATTTCTGAATATAGATAAAAACCATCGATACAGAATATAAATAATGATATTCTACGAAAACTGATTCTACAAACAACCGTTAATTTAATTTAACCTTCATTACTAAATAGCTTTAAATACACATAAAGCATAATCATAAAGGAAATATTAATAAATAAACCCTTTATCACAACCAATTACATTTAAATAAGACGATACGGAGTTGTTCTACGCATCATGTGCTGCGTGGCAATGAAAAAAATGACTTAATCAAGGCTTAAAACCTTGAATTAAAATTTTTTTTCTTCAATAAATAAACAGATAAGTTAAACAGAAAAATTATTATTTATGAGTATTCTCTGCTGCCATGCTATCTGTTTTTCCAATTAGCTTTATATTTTATATGACAGTTTTTTTTAAACTCTCGCCATTCAAAACTGAGAGAATGAATTTATTATACCAATTTATTCGCTTCAGGTGTTTTAAAATTCTATGAAAACAACAATTTCATTCTCTTTTAAAGAAGCCGATGGACATTGCATTCTTTTATCTGTCCTTCTAATTGCAGTTTCATGTGCCTTAACTATAAAATCTAGGCTTAAGAGCTTTTGTCACTTTTTTTCCACACCGACGATTCCCCTAATATCTTTTAATCGTGACCAAAATTCTTCTGTAAGAACCCACCCGCCGCAACATAATAAATGTCACCCTTGGCGTAAACAAAGACCAATTTCATACAAAGAACTGGTATCTATTTTCCGTATCGAATCACGTAAATCTTCCAAATATACATTTGCATGAATTTAGCTTAATTGGAACCATCTGTTAGTCGGAGGAACTACGATATCCTTCAAGATTAAAAGAACACCGATGCGGAATCATTTTAAAACATTGGCTGCTAACATTTCTTTTTGCTTATATGCTAATGAGGTAGTTGATAACGTTGTGTTAGCCATGGACAACGCCCTTCAACTGTGTCTAGACAACGATGTACCCAAAATGAACAGGCCTAGTTATGCAAATTGATTCTTCTGCTTTACCAGGTGTACAACGGATGCGAGGTGGCAGATGGTGAAGGTGGTCAGTTTACTAGGCGAAGCTAGACTAGGTGCAATTAACGGATAGATTTCGGAGTCGAGAACTTCTGGAGACTTTTAAATGAGGTCTGGCCATTTGTCACTAACCAAAAGAAGTAGCAGAATATTTCGGAGAAATATATCTTTGTATGAACGAGAGTACATTGTACATAACAAGCGTGTAATAAATGATAAATCTTATCTCGGTATTTGCATTTTATGTTATAAGAAGGCTGGTGTTTATTAAATATTTACGATAGTAAATATATCCTAATTGTTGAATGTCTGTTTTATTCGATATTAGGGTGGGGTAAGGGACTCAGTTTTTCAGGATTTTGGATGTAATCTTTTGTATTTGCTTAACTTGAGTTTGACTTTTAATTGATTTTTTATTATATTCCTATGCCCTTTCAAAGAATGTTGGATTTTAATATAAAAATATACATTTCGTTTAATTTGTTTTTGAGAGTGAAATTTTACATTTCTTTTCATAGAATATTTTTCTTAATTCGGATTAATTAGAATTTTTGATATATTTTTACTGTTTTATATTTCATATCTCCCGTCATTTCTTTTTCTTTCCTTTAAAATGTTCTGGAATCTCCTAAAGATAATTCTCCAAGAATTTAAGAACCAAATGAGTCGGATAATAATTTTTTAAAACATTAATGGAAAAGAAACACAGATAAGCTTTCTTCAAAGCTGGAACGTAAGAATTTTGTGAAAGAGAATTAAAATAAATTCATTTTTTATAAAATATTTGTACTTTATAACATTATATTAAAACAGCAACATTTTTGGACATTTAAAAAAAATCATGGTTAGTCAACAAATTATCGCTTTGAAGCAAGCCTCTTTACTTCGAGCTAGAGTCGTCTGACGAGGTCGATGCTTATGAAGGCATTTCCCATTTCTGCTTTTACACCACGTCAGTAACATTCGACTTTCGAAGTCGTATATATTGGTTACCACACCCCCATATAAGAATGTCTTTGTTGGAGTCGTGATTTTAACCTGAATACCTCCACATTCAAGACTTTATTATCGGATCATATTGCTTCTTTTCAGCTGTCTAACAAAATCGTTAAAAAAATTTAAATTTGTAAAAGAAAATTCGCTTAAGCTAGATATTTAATGATATTCAAAAGCTTATGCAGTTAGATGATAAATATTAGCTACGTTATAAACGGCGATAGGCTCAAGAACTGTCGTATAATATGGCCTAAACTTTATTTTAGAAAAACCAAAATTTATTTTACAAGATGGATAATCCCACAAAAACACAAATAAAAATGGTGGTTATATTTTAAAAATACATACATACCAACTGAAGTTTTTAAATTTCCAGATTTGTAGAACTATTAAAATGGCACTTTAAAAAATTTGTATCGGAAAAAAAATTAAACTAAAAACAATATACGTTTAATATTTAAAAACTAAAAATACAATAAAAATATAAAATTTTAAATGATAGAATATAAATCATTTACTGGAATAATTTGTTTTGAAAAAAACTGCAATTAAATCGGAAGAGGAAAAAATCATTCTCAGTGACAAGTGAAATAAATGAAAGCAGATGCACATGTGCGAAGAAGACAATCTCAATTCTCATCTCGTTCCTTTAGAACAAGGTATATAGAAAAAATTATTTACATTCCTTCCTTTATTGCAGATTTCAGTTCTGGACAAATTTCTACAGATTATCATAAAATCAAACAAATGATCGTTTTTTATTTTTAGCATCCCAGGAAATGAAACCGTCTCTTTTTCCCTTGTTCAATTTCTTTTAGTGTTATCTATATACAAATAAATTTCAGAATTTTAAAAAATAATAAATTATTTTACCTTGCTAATATACATATTTGAAGCTTAATTTATTAAATGTATTTTAATTTAACTTATATTAAAGCTTTTTTTAAACACGATTTTAGTTTGGACCTCACAATCCTGAGTCCCAAACAAACGACACGGACGGAACATGAGTCAATGATCTCTACTATAAAGTTTTGTGAGACCCTAGAGGGTGAATGCCCCCCCCCCATATCGGATTTAGCTTGTATCAAGCTTGCATTCGTATTGGGTTTTAAGAAGGGATAGGATTTCAAACCTTGAACCTTTGCTACGAAGCAAGACCTTACCGCCAAATCAATCAGATTCTAAAATGATAGCATATCTTTATTTTGTCATTTAATTATCTTTATCATATGAGAAATCTACTTTTCCAACAGAATGTTTTTTTGAAAGGATTAATTGGAATGTGTTGTTGCATCTAGTTTAGAAACAATTTGTAGTATATATCTCCTTATATACTGCGGTATTTTTTGCATCGAACAAATGTTTGTATTCTTTGTTTTAAATTATTTGCCTTTCTGACTTTTCTCCCTTTGTCTTCCAGCCATACTATTGTTAACCACTCACGAGTTAATTCGTGTGTTCATACGCAAACGCTATTGACTGCTGTCGACTGTACTCGTATTTTTATAATTCAGTTTTCTTTCAATTAAAAAACAACCCAGATATTCGATCAAATTGCTTGAATGAATTAAGGTAGGAACAGAAGATAGTCGTGGTTATAATTCTTAATCAAAGATATCTTAAACTTCCTAATTGATTAAATTTTTTAATTCAGTCACATACCCATTTATGATAATCTTATTAATAAACCCATCTCATTATCTATTCTGAGGCTTGGTATGTTTTTCATTCCCCGCTTGCCAATCAGTTTTTAAAAAACCCGCTCGGATAACTTATTTAAAAAAAAGAATAAAAGAAATTGTACTTTTTAATATGTTAAAGATAATTATTTTGTCAAATTTTTCCCAATCAAGTCTATTCTGTTAGGGAAAAACAAACAAAGCGTAAAAACAATTAAAAGAACAGCCAGACGTCAAATTAGCACATTTCACTTCAATTCCTCGGTAATTACGAAGTCGGTTCATGCTCCGCAATTTATTACGTTAAACACAAGTGCAGATGTTCTATCACAAAATTCACCACTGTTTTTGAAAAAAGAGCAATAAAAAGACGACAGCAGAGCAATTAGACAAAAGGTGCTCGACAGACAGACAGGAAGAAGGTTTGACGCTGCGAAAACAAAAATTCGATGCAAAAAGCTGCAAAATATGCTTGCTTTGTGTACACTGAGCCATATCTGCAATACAAATACCAGGAGCTCGAAAATCACCTGCCCACGGTGATTTGCATAACAGGAAAAGGCGATCCATTTGGGAGTGGGAAAGAAAATGATAATAAAAAGATAGCCGTCGTTACCTGTTGATTGAAGACTTTTCTTTTTGGAAAGAAGACAGGATAAAAAAGGAAAATAAAGAAGCCTTGTCAGTTTCAAGATAAATCTCTAACAAGACGTTCGGAGACATTTTTGGTTCTTGTTCTTTTACTGAATTTTACAAATTGATGTCTGAATTAGTTTGCCACCTGCTGAGAAGTGTCTATATGAGAGGCTACCAACATATCATTCGTTTTAATAATTGGATTTACATTGTTATACACTATGTGATAATATTTTGTGTTATTAGAATTATAAATTCGAATATCTTTGTTAATAATTTATAACGAATAAATGTTAAAATAATTTGTAGGAATTTCAAGGTTAGCCATTTAACTGTTTCGACCTCTTCAGAAAATGCGTATTTAAATTGTGTTGCAAAAAATGTAGCGTTGAGGAGTATACTCGTCAAACACAGTGGGTGCGATATGAAATTATGTTGTAATGAAATGTCTATTTTTTTATTTCAATAATCACATTTATTTATTGAATTAAACTAACATATGAACATGTTTTGCATATTCATATGTTAGCGAAAAAAAATATTCTTTTAATTTGCTGTTAGAGATACAAAAGGATCCTTATACCTGCTTTTATTACCAGGTGCACCACTTATTGAATAGTCTAAAACAATTTATGGTTGCCTCATTGCTTCTGGGATGGCTAATGCAACGCAGCGATAAGCTTAAGTAAAACATTATATGCAGGTTTTTTTAGTAATAATTGTTAATAATCTTTTATTTGTTCCTTTGATTTCGACTTGAGTTCAAAATATTTTAAACATCTTGAAATTTACGAATATGTTTTTGTTTGAGTTTTTACTAAAATTGTAATTCAAGCTGCAAATTGTCACCACTTATCACTCCTGAAGAATAAACTCGTAATGCAAAATGTTGTACTTATTCCATGACGAGTATACTCTTCAAAAACGGTTAAATGGTTAATTGTGCAGATTTATATTTTTCTTCCCAATTAAATATAAATTTAAATATTCGCATATTCGAATGTATTTGTTTTGATCAATGTGATTAATCGGTAATCTCTTCTATTAATAAAAATATGTGCATTTGTGCGTGGGTTTGTGTTGACCCTCTACAGACCAGTATGTTTGACCTAAAGTTACCAAACTAGGCACATATATTATTTGGAATGTTTGGATGTGCATACAGGAGCGATTTCTCAATTTTTTTACAGGTTTTTTTTACTAGAGAATAGACAATTTAGAGACTTTACAGACTAAACTGTTTGACCTACAGCTATCAACCTTGGCACCTACATTTTTTGGAAGTGCATACAAGCAATTTCTACATTTTTTACAGGATTTTTTTTTTCAAGTCCTTTAGAAGTATAATTTTCCTTTAATTTGTATAGATTTATATATTTTTTTTCTTTCCAATTAAATATGAATTTAAATGTTCGTTTATTCAAATGTATTTGTTTCGATCAATATGATTAATCTGTAATTTTTTCTATTAATAAAAATGAATGTGTATGTCTGTGCATGGGTTTGTGTTGGCGCTTTACAGACTATATGGCCAGCCTGACTACCAAACTAGGTACATACATTATTTGGAAAGTGGGAATGTGCATATAGGCGCGATTTTTCAAATTTTTATTTAGAATTTTATTTAATTAAAAATCAAGCTAAATTTTCAATTTTACGTTAACTTCCCAAAATATTATCGCACAAAAATGAATTTTGCTGTTTCAAGTTTAAAAAATTGTATGATATCAATTATTCATGCATATTTTTCTGGAATCTTGGCAATCCTTAAAAATATTTTTTGTTCCAATTTTCAGCAATAGATTGCGTTGTTACCCTTCAATTAAACCGTTTTCTTTATTTCATGAAATATTTACTCGCACAATTTTCTTCGTTGTTGAAAACTAAAGAAATATTAATCAATTTTAATCAAAAGTCACATCAAATATTTAATCGCTTGTTTGCTAACTGTGGAACTTACAGACGAATAAAGAAAAAGGAAGTTACCATACCAGGGAATTTAAATGACAGATGAACTACACATTTACGTATTTAAGTCTCTCTGATGTTAGGGCCGCGCCACCAATGGCCGCCAAGAAAAAGATTTAATAATGTCATCCATGAGAAGTTTTGCAATAAAACAATTTAAAGTGTTCTTAGAATGCTCTAAGCTAACACCGATCAAAAATACAGCTTTCTAATTCGATTGATGACGTGCGACTTAACACTATCTTGATTTTTCATTATAGTTCTGCAGAAAAACATCTGTTCATGCTCTACTGGATGTAAACTGATTGCCAGTGTTTATCACTAAAAGTGGAATTGAGAGGTAAATAACTAAAGGATAGCTATGGGATGTGGGTTGATAGTTCCATGAGCTATGGGATGTGGGTTGATAGCTCCATGAGTTTACAGCTCAGGTGCCATCCTCGTCATCTGGCCGCGGTTCAAAATTACGAGTTCCGTCACAAAATAACCCTAGTGTTTCTTTAAAACGGAAAGTTAATATAAAGAAATTAAATGCTATGATGTCATGACTTCTCCATTAGAAAAGTTCATGTGAATGATGAATAGAACGCATGTAAGACAATTAAAATTATATGGTTTTAATGCCTGCAAATTTAGTGGAATCATGGCAACGGACAAACCCTAGTATCTAAATGCTTTAAATGAAACTAAATATAATCAATATTTCCAGCGAACCAGCTGATCTCCAAAGGAAATAAGTCATTAATAATAATCCCGGTCAGTGTTTACAAATTAAAATAATTTATCAGATTGACCGGTATTTATAATGAAATTTATTAATTCTGGTCAATGTGATAAATCGATTAATCATTTGAACCGGTTATCAATGATAACTAATCACATTAACATATCCATATTTAATAAATGCAGCGTTTTTGAATTTGTATACAGATGCGCTCGATATTTTTGCTCTTTCGCCTGTTCTTAATTGATAATGCACTCCGTTATTTGTTAGGGTATATTGAATCATTTAGTAATCGCTTTTGACGATCATCGGGATGAACATCATTGAAATATTTAATTACATATTTTTTGCAACTTCATCTTAATAATTTCAATAAAATATTTTTAAGCTTTCAATTTTCGATACTAATTGAATCCATACGCGGTTCTTTTTATCTTAATATGCATATATATTAATTTCTGTCAGCTTTGCTAAAATTCGCAAAAAGTGGATACACTTTGATATTTCTGTTTTTGATAATGAACCTAATTTTTATCGAAAATAATGTGAAATTTGCTTTTTTTATATTAATAGTATTTTGAAAATAAATATAAATCTTTTGCACATTATTCTCAAAATTAAGTAAATATATTGTTTGCTTTCGTGATATTTGCTTTACCAATAATGATTTGTGTTAAGGACAGATGCATAATTTCACTATTTTGCACGTCTCATTTTTTTTAATATCGATAGTAATATCGGATTGTAAAAAAAACTGCAATTTTACGATGACTTTTATCGAAAACTTCGAATTTTTTTTGTTCTTGTATTATCGTTTGATAGGTTTTATATTCATTCAGAATTTGTATGTACTTTTTAATCCTTCTTGGAAGATTTTGCTTAAAATATTTTTAATTTATTAAATGTAGAAAAAAATTCATTCGTCATGAGAATGAATATAATTGAAAATATTTACTCTTTTAATTTTACCATTATGTAAAAATCATGTTTTGTATTTTAATTAAAATTTCAAAGAAAAAAAATGGCTCCAAGTTGTACATTCCCGCCCTTTAAAATATATATAATATGTGAATTTGGTAACTCTTGGTAAAGTAGTGTTAACACACAAACACACACACACTTCCATTCAAAAATGTCTCAAAAGGGAATGCATTTCTTTCTTGTGGCTATTTCTTTTTTCTTTTTTTTCTTTTTTTTTCTTTTTTTCCCAAAATTGTTTTTCCAGAAGGACACAAACTGTTATTTAAACCTGATAATAATTATAATTTACTAATAATAATGTTCCTTAATTTATTCTTGCAAATGAATTAAATTTTATGTAAATAAAAAATGTACTAAATTCTATTTTCCATGACTTAATAAAACTCATTTTATTGTTTATTTATTCCTTACGCTCATTGATTCTTTTCAAAATTCTGTTCCCTTTTTCCTATTAATTCCTTCCTCGATTCATTCATAGCTTTTGTTTTATTTTTTATGAAAATAATTACTTTAGTTAAAAATGTGTATGAATAATCCGAAGCCTCTAACGAGTCCAATAAGTCTTTGGGGATTTTATCTGCATTGTAAATTCTCTCCGCTCTCTTTTATCATAACTATTCCGCTATCACATTTTTTTTCTCAATATATCATCATAAATATAGGATTTTATATTTTAATTTGAATGGAAAATTTAGCGCATGATATTGTATAATTTTTGTCCTTTAAAGATAAGTATTATTTTATCCTTTTCTTGTTACAATGTTTTTTAGATGTAGAAATATTTAATCATCTAATAATTGTAAACTTATTTTCTTGATAAACAGTCAATATTAAGAATAAAATTCATTATAGTGTTGCGTCTTATAAAATCAAGTCAACCATCATTAAAAATATGCCAGAGGTAGTATGGAATAAGATATTAAGAGGTTTTGAACTTCATGTTAGAAAAAGAATTTGTTTTGATTTGTGTTTAATTTCTATTAAATTGCATTATCCCCGGCCAAAAATTTGTAATCATCATATTGCGACAGTATTAAAACCTTGTTATTTTAAATATCCTACACTTATTCTATTCATTATGTACATGAGCCTTGTTAAGAGTCCTATAAGATCATAGTTCAATTAAAAACTTGCATCTGAATAATCTAAAATTATCCATTGCCTTTTGTGATATCATTTTATTTTCTGGTTCCTCAAGCAAATTGCAAAGTTAACTTGCAGAATCTTTCCCCCTTTGCTTCCAACATTGTGATTTAATATTTGCCCCAAAATATTCAAAACGGTTTGAATGTTATTGCATCAATAAAATTTTATTGTTGAAAATTATTAAAAAATGTTTTTGTATAAGTTTCTCTCTAAATCTTTAATAATTATATAATGATTAAATTTTTATCATTACAAAAGACAATTTTCTAAATTTTAAATCGCTGTGTATTACCATCTTGTGTACAGCCGACCACCCCACCACCACTGAACGTAGCAATATTGACAGGATTTGTTGTGGCCGACTGCACAGGTGTGTATTACCTGTAAGAAAATTGGTTATAATTTGAATTTTTTTATCTATACTAAAATGCTTTCAAGGATATTATGAGATTATAAGGAGCATAAATAAATGTAATTAGTTCGATTGTGTGAATTTTTTTATCTGCTCATAAATTTCAAAATTAGACATCTTGGATTCATAAATGTGCTATTATTTAAAATTAAGAAGAAAAGATAATCACGTTTAGTATATATTATTACTGAAGGAGATGCTACAGCATTGCAGAGTAATATTATATAGTTGAATGTTGTTCTAAATAAAGTTAATAAAATGCTTTGAAATTGGGGATATTTAGGAGTATGCATATTTTAGTCTCCATTTTTTAAAATTTGCGATTCGCAATTTATTAAATTTAAACACGACTTTCATAGAATTTTATTACATTTCTTAGGTTTTCCAATGAATTTTGAAATCTGATATAATTATCAAAACCTTCTTGCTTTATTTATATTTATGTAAGTTATAAAAATGATACGATTTATATTAATATAATCCGTCTATTCTTAATAAAATTTTAATAATTAACCATTCTGTTTTATTTTTTATGCATACATTTACTGTTTTCCAATGCAATTCTATTAAGAATCATTCAGCTGATTGAAAATCAGTACTTTAAGGTATAAATATTTATAAATTAAATCATTGTTAATTACAGTTAAACGCGAAAACAATACAATTTTACGCGTTTCTGCACAAATATTGCGGCTTTTACTTTAAAAACGTTATTATCCATTAGACGAAAAAATGAAAAATATTTTTTCTGGTTCGCATGATTTAATTAAATAATTTAAAAGATTAATTCTTAATGAAAATACTTACCAAGGAATGAAACTTTTTATGAAAAATTGCCAGTAACAAGCCGGGATTTTGCATTTAAAATAAAGTCGTTATAAATAAATTGAACAACTGTAATTTAATTAAAAGATTTAAAAAACTGGTTTAAAATGCAGGTAAAGCATTTTTATTCTTTTTGAATTTTAAAAAGCGTGGCTGCTACGTAAATTATTTATCAAGTAGAATATACACGTCGCTGAAAATTAAAGCATTTTTATCATTTTAATCAATGTTATCGCTCAACATACAACGAAACAATAAATATTTCATTATTCATGTATGGCATCATTTGAAATGGGAGTTTCTTACTGAAACGTTGATTTAGTATTGTTTAAAAAATGTCTAGGAATAAATTGTGTTTGCACAGAATTCGAAGGATTTATTTGTTATTCTTTTTTACCACAAAGTATGTTTGTTCATCATTCAGGTTGGTTTATTGTAAATATATAATAGGATATTTCATCCATTCCATAATTTTAAGTGTTTTCTAATTATGAATTTTCAGTTATTTGAGAGGGGAAAAACCTTATATTAATATGTGTATATTAGTTTATTAAATTAGACTTTTGACTACAAATATCAGAGAATTTTTTCGAGCAATGCACAAAGGTTTTCAGTTGTACAATTTTTTTTTTCTCTTTAGATTGATAAAACTATCATTTATATCTCTAGTGATTTTCTTCATTGAAATGAGAACTTCGAAATTTTAAAAGTAGCATACTTGAATTCTGAAATATTGAAGTAATAATATAAATACATGTTTTTAAGTACAGTATAAATTTTAAAATTCCAGCAGCATTATAAATTTATTCCCTGCAACACAAAATAAATATAAAAGAAGCAAAAAACACGAAGAAATTATTTCATTGATATTTCGAAATCGTTTTACTTTTACGGTTAATATTCCACTAGTGAAACATAATTCCCTGCAACTACACAAGACACTATTTTATTGATAGTTCGAAATAATTTTACTTTTTTCGATTAGTAATCCACTAGTTATATATAAAAATGCTAATATAGAATTAAGAAAGTGCAATGATCTTTTCAATAAATATTTCTGATTCACTGCTCCGCCCCTCAGATTCAATTTTGAATTTAAAAAAATCTTTTTGTCATATAAATGTAATGTTGCTGTTATTTGGATAAATATAATACAGTTTAAAGGTTAAGTATTTTTTTAATGAATTTTCGTATAATCTTTCAAAATATGAACCTGACCAATGGCCACCAAGAAAAAGATCTTATAATGTCATCCATAAGAAGTTTTGAAATAAAATTTTTTTAAGTGTTCTTAGAATGCTCTACGCTAACACCGATCAAAAATACAGCTTTCTAATTCGATTGATGACGTGCGACTTAACACATATCTTAATTTTTCATTAAATAGTTCAGCGGAAAAAACATCTGTTCATGCTCTACTGGATGTAAACTGATTGCCAGTGTTTATCATTAAAAGTGGAATTCAGTGGTAAATAACTAACGGATAGCTATGGGATGTTGGTTGATAGTTCCATGAGCTATGAGATGTTGGTTGATAGTTCCATGAGCTATGGGATGTTGGTTGATAGTTCCATG
>JAPMOR010019775.1:521824-563256 GCA_026543865.1 Argiope aurantia
TGGGATGTTGGTTGATAGTTCCATGGGCTATGGGATGTTGGTTGATAATCTTTTCTTATCATAAAATGAGGGATCGCGTGATAAATTGTTTAACGGTATAATATTGGTCTATCATCTAATGCGACAGTGCACCATAAGACATTATGTATTATATACATGAACTGCTTTATTTCAAAACCGAATTTGATGTAAAAAGCACTCCTGTTTATGTATTACTATATTTATGTATTTTCTATGCATTACTATTTTAATGCATTATTGAAGAATACGAATTGGAGCCTATCGATGATCATTACAGTAAGGTTGAAAAGTAATTAAAATTTAATTTAAGCGAATCGTCTATAGTAGTTTGAGAAGATCAATATCCTTTTTATTTTCCAATATTTTGCCAGACGATCATATGATTAGAGAAATTATATTTTAAATAATAAATTGTGCATTACTGTTCGTTTTGTAATAAATAAAAATGAAACACTATAAAGAAAATAAAATTTAAACAGTTCTTGTATTTTATGAAAAATTGCTATATATTTGAATCGGATTTAGAGAAAAGACAGTATTCTATTTGAAACTGTTGGACGCATTTTATATAATTACAATAATCTTATAATATGAGAACATATTAGCAGACAATTGCTGGAAGTGGATTGCATATTTACATTTTTATAATACTTTTTTGATTAAATAGTTAACATAAATAATTTTTTTTATCGTTCTGATATTTTTTAGAGAATTTGTGGCTTAATTACTGTTTGGTTAAATAGTTAATCAACAGGAATCAAACGAATTGACTGTCTATTCTAATTCGCCTCCAAAATTCATAAAATTGAAATAGCTCTTAATTCGATTTTAAAATTTAAAACATGTAAAATTCACATTTCCACAGCTAGATGCTGTAATCCAATAAACTTTTCCGACTCGTAAAATAGTTCTTATAACAAACTACCGACTCAAATTACACGTTGTCATTTCAAACAATCAGGAAAAATGCACCTGAATCTTGAAAGGGGAAACTCTTCTAGTTCTCGCATTTTCGTGCTTCATCTTTAATAGGCGAAAATTAGATTACTCCGGATTTAATAAGATAAATTAATAAGAATCCGAACAAATAGCCCTCACAGCAAGCTCTTTCCTTGTGAATCCTCTCACAGTTCTTGAAACATCTTAAATGATTTGCACGCTTTGCGTTTGGAATATCAACTTCCCTTAATGGCTGTTGCATTATGCAGTATCACCCTGGAAATGAGGTGCAGTTACTGTACGTTGGACGGCATCATATTGGATTTGCAATGCAGTGTCATCATTAGCAGAACATTAACGGTTACTGCTGATCTTGTCTGGGTATCATTACGCGTTTTCGCTGATCTTTTTTGCCCATTTTAATGACAGAAGATGCTCGGTGGATGATGCTATATTCTTATGTACGATAGGTTGCGGAAGCCGTAGGCGATACTTGATAGATTAAATCTTCGCGAAACAAAAATATTTAATTTGAGGGAAAATATTATCTTAAACATATATTTATCACATAGATACTTTTTTGATGTAAAAGAAACCCTCTGAATTTCAGACTAACCGGCTTGGATTCTTCTTGGAATCAAATAATATTTTAAAAATAGCTATAGGAAGCAAAACTGTTTATATAAATTCGTAATGATCCTTCATTTCATAAAAAAAGGGAATGAATGTAGGAGGATCTTTATTATAGAAGCTCTGAACATGTAGGGTGTACCTTCGTAAACGAATTGCGGGAAAAAATAGGTAAATGCTTTCAAAATTTATTTCATTTTTTTTTTCAAAAAAAAATCAAAGAAATTATATTTATTTAACAATGAAATGCTACAATGAAAAAATATTAGCAACTACTACAATTATAAATAACTATTAATCGTTTAAAGTTCAAAAATAGGTGTAATTAAAGCTGAATTCAAACTATTCTTGCAATGGCAGCGCAATTCAAAAAAATTTTGAATTATTGCCTTACTGGAATTAAGTACCGGTATCAGTACTGGTATTAAGTACCGGTTTAATCAGGCTTGCTATTACAAATTCAAAAATTCAAATTGTCTCTCTCTGTATGAAATTCACATAAGATTGATATAGTTTTTAAGAAGTTTTATATATTAGTTATATTATTACAAAGTAATGTAAATTTAATGAGTAAAATATAAAAAATAATCTAATATTTTCATGTTTTTCAATGAAATTTCTGTATCTGTCCTGGTGGAAAATGAGGTCTTTATATGGTGAATACTTTTTGATGTTTTAGCTCTTTTCTTAATTTTATTTGCTTATATTAGTTATTTGCTATTAAACCTTGGGCTTTTGTCATCCAATCAATTTCTACTCAATGTCATGCCGTTTCCCCCCCCCCCTCTCTTTATTGTTTCTATATAAATTAAAGGAAGAGAAAGTATTGTAATAATGAAATTCGAACTCGATATTTTCATGGGTCTTCAATTTAAACTTTCCTAAGTTGGAAAACTATATATTGCAATTATGTCTATATGTGAACATGATTATTAAAATAATCTTTAATTTAGATGAATGAAATTTAATATATAGTCTTTACACAAAATTTGTAGATTTTTATCGAATTTTGAATGAAATTATTCAGAAAGATTTATCGAGCGGTTGCCCGAATATAAGTTAGTTATCTTCTTTAGTTTGTAGTTAATCTGCTAAGTGAATGAAATTTGGTTTACAGATTTAACGTCGTGAAGTGTAACGTACTGAAGTATATATACTTATAAAACTTGGAACCAAATATGTCCAGTCTTCTACTATTTCTCAATCTTTACATCCACAAGCACGTGAAGAGAAGACAATAACTCAAAAACGTAATAGTTTAAATGCATGAAATTTAGTATGTGATTTTGTGACTACATAGTTGTGTGAAATTTTGGTTTAAATCTGTCGAGAAAATGTCATCCAAAATGCGCATTAGGTTTTCTGATTTTTTTCCCCCTCAATTAACCTCATCCTAGCGATTTATCGATAGGGATCGAATGTTAATAAACTTTTTCGTTACTATTATTCGTCAATGGCTAATTATATGCAAGTACATTTATTAGATAGTGTGCGAGGAATTTCGAGGAAACCAGTATTGCTGATTAAATTATACAGCATGTACTGATGTAAATTTTATTAGTTAAATGGAAATAACAATCTTCTGAATAACTTAATAACAATACAAAATAACATCTAATAAGAATTCTGTAATCCTAAGCGAATTTCAATTTTCTGAGCTCTGCACTTAATCATCTTCAATTTGCTAACTATTCACTTTATACTGCACAATTTCAATCTAGATGCGAGCTAAAAATTTTTTTTTGAATGAAATGTGAAAGTATTATGAAGTATGGGATAAGAGCATTTATTTCGATTTTTTATATTGTTTATTAGTAGAATTTGATTATTATGAAGAATCGTAATAATCTCATGTCATAGTAATTCACCATTATTGACAGTACGTTAATTTTCAAGTGAATATTTTTGCTTCATTTTATTAAGGTTTTAATGATTCGCTCTTGGTTTACAGATTAAAAATAATTTTTGGCAACTGATATTAAAAAAATCTTTCTAAACTCAACTAAGAAAGATGATATTTTAAACATTTTTTAAAGTATTATTTAATTTTAACAAAATTTGAAATACAAAACATTTTAAATTGGAATAAAAAATAAATTGAAAGTTATAAAACATTTTATTTATTTAGTTTCGGTATTTGCGTTTCAAAATGCAGAAATATCTGTTTCAATATTGTACAAACATTCATTAATGCGATTATTTCCAATTTCATTAATTCAGTATACGATTTTGGTTTAACTTAGCAGAAAAATTATACTTTGTTTCCACATCAATGGTTGCTAAGCGACAGTCCTATTCCTCTCCTTTTTATAAATAATAAAAAAAAATTTTTAACCTTATAACAGTTGCTAAGATCCAATTTATTCTTAATTTAATATAAGTTATACATTAACCTTAAGTTATCTAATAGCTATTTTAATTCGAATAACGAAATGTAGCATTTATCCTACCAAAATTCCAATTGTTTGTCTTCATCCATGGTAACTGTAGGAAATGTCATTAAGGTATAATTCAAATTATGATATGTATCTGAGCGTGAAAAAGTAATGAATCGTACATTATTGCCATTAAAATAATTTTTAGAATTCTTAAAATAATAAATAACTCTTTGGCAACATCTCATAAACTGCCCTGCTCTAAAAAGTTTTTTTTTTTTACTTCTACATTTTTTTTAAATGGAACTTTAATAAAAAATCTTATAATAGAAAATATTTTCCTTGTCATGCTCAAAAATGTGATTCTAAACATCGGCTAAATTTTGATTTATGCCCTGCCAAAATTATTTACTCAATTATTTCAAAATATGTATTTAAATGTTCAATTTTCCATGCTTATTATAAGCTTAAATACGTCATAATAGTTTTGACTATGTTCATAAATTTACATCATTATTTTGATAATTTTTTTTCTGATTTAATGTTATGTACTTAATAAAATTGAATATTTTCATTAGTAAATTAATGTTTATTTTTAGACATTAGAAGATAGGATGAAGGAAAAAAAATAAGAAATCTTACGTTCGAATAAATGTGGGAATGTAAATTTATAAAGCATAGACAAAGTATTAATGAAATTCGAAAACAATCATAATGACCAGTGTGCAATTTAATACGCATTGAATACAGTTTTTCAAACTAATTAAAGTAATTATTTGTTTCATTTTATGAACAACATTTAATTAAACCTTTTTCTTCACGCTGAATGTACAGTTCTATTCTTCAAAAAGATATATATACATATCTCCAGAAACGCAATTAGAAAAAAAAAAAAAAAAAAATCGTGGAGCGTAAGATTTCCTTTGTTGTTTCATTAATAAAAAGAAAATGAAACGACAGAAACGTATTCCTATAAAACAATGGCCAATGTGAAAGGAACGCCACAAAATAAATACCAAAAATCTTACTAAAATGTCTCGGCGAATCACGCACGTGCCATAAAAATACCCAGCTTCAGAAAATATTCTTTTTCTCTTTTTATTTTTTCTCCGAACGCTGAAAAAAATAAAATTAAAAAAAAATATCACGTGTCGGTGGATAGATGAAAAAGTATTCGTAGCACTCATAAAGCAACGTTCGCGCACGATCATTTCGAACATAATTTGAATGGATCAATATCCAACTGACCAATGGCATGCCCACGTATTTGAATAAAAGGCGTGGCTTGTTCAGTGAAGTGTCGAACTGAGTTTTTCAATGCGAATCGTGTTTTCTGAGAAAATGGTCGAGGTAAAAACAATCCAAGGTTCGAATAATGCTCTTTGCTTATCTGAACTACATCCTGCGTGTTCGAAAATAAGCCTCCGTTTTCCCAGAGCTTTTCTCTTCCATCTATAGCGCCACCTGGTGCTTATCGTCCGAAACATTTTAGAGACAATTTTTTTTTATGCGTAGGTGCTTCTAAATGGAGCATGCGGCAATTCTGGAATGAATTTAATTTTATTTTAAGAATTTCCTCGGTATGTAAATGAGAATATAAAATGATAATTTCTATGTTATTCCAGGTGCATAAGGAATAGTTCCCGAAGTCTAGCTCCTATTTTTTTAGTTTAAATGTGTTTGTGGTTTAATTTTCGCAATGGTTGCTTCGAATTTTCGGAATAAATGTAACTTTGTACTTTATAAAGAATTACTTTCAGTGTTCTTTTTCGAAAAGCAATGAAAATAAGAATTTGGACTCCAAAATAAAAAGTTTATTGTATTAAAAAAAAGAATAATAACAGAATATTCATATAATGATATAATATAATTAAGGATAGTTATTATTAGTTACAATTTTGAAGACTTATCAAGATGACCATGGAAGAAAGTATTTGACTCCGTTTGAATCATTCGATAAAAATTTTATTTATCTCATAATTTGATGAAATTGAAAATCATGATTGGAACTAAAATATTTTGTCTACATTTGAAAAAAAATTCACAAATAATTTGAAATTCAAAACAAAATTCAAAATGGAAATTACATTTCATCCATTAGTTTAAAAATAACATTCTTCTAGTTTTGTATATTAGTTTATTCTGAAAGAAACTAATTAAATCTAACATTTTATGCAGAATAACATGGAGATGTATTGAATACTTTTGAATATACCTGATAATTCAAAGAATAAATCATATTGTTTATTGCAACAAAATGTTAAAAGTCAATTACTTGAAAAATTTTTCAAATATTGCCATTTTTTCTGTGTTTGTAGAAACTGAATTTAAATTTTAAATATAATTTTTGACCGGTAAAAAAAATTGTTTAACTTTTAGGTAAAATTGTAGGGGGGGGGGGGAAACCCTGTTGCGCTTACTGATTTATATTTTAAGAAACGTTCCAGAAATTTTTTTGGTAAAAAGAAGAGGGGGGAAAAAAGTAATCTTTCGAAAAATATTTATAGTTTTTCTAATCCCTTAGAAATATATTTTTTTGGATTGTCTTCGCTTTTCGTTGTTTCCTGTTTGTCTTTTGAAGAATTATGCATAATCTGAAATATTTGAGGGTTTCAAATTATTGTACTTTCCCATTCTAAAAACCTTTTTCATTTAATACATCATTCTACATTTTGGCATTTCCTAAAATAACTTTTTAGAAATAGTCTATCTTTGTCGTGGTATCTACATTATTTCATTATTCAAATAAAATAAAGTTTCGAAATCTATTTTTTTCTTTCCCTTCTTAAATATCAAACTTCCAAAGCTGCACTACTAAAAAATGGCTACCAAAAATCTAATTTCTACATACTATGACATCTGAAGTTAAAAGATCTTAAATCCTTTTTTTTTTATACAAATGAAAACATGGTAAGTGATGTAGAAGATATTCGCAGCATTAGTTAAATAACATTACCACACGTTTTGTAAATTGTTATAACACCATAATTTTTTTCTTTTAATATAAAACCATTAATTTTCTAAGATCATCACAGAATTCTTGAGTTGAATGATGCTGTTCTTGAATTATTGATATTATTGAGGCCTGATTTCAAATGCTGTAAGTGTTAGTTCTTAAAAATATGAGAACATAGCTTTGTGTTTGGTCCAGTATATTGCATACATTTTTACTTACTTATATATACTTATGTATTGAAATGAATTGAAAATAGTTTTCAGTCACCTTTTGAGTTTCTTACAATCTTTAACAGTTGAAGAAATTAAAATCACTTAATTTGTTTCTATAAATATTGTAAAGTAAAATTTTGAATGTTTGGTTATCTCTTGAAATTATTCACTTCCTCAGAAAAATGATTAATATATTGTCATCCTGTTGAATTTAATGAAATCATTCTTGAACTATAGCTCTTTTCACAAACTTCAGAATATTTTAATACAAACATTTGTCAGAAAAAAACTATCATTCAAAGGTTAATTATTTAATCATTTAGAGTAGTGTTCATGACTTGTTTCATCCACACCTCCTTTAGAATAAAAAGTAAAAAAAAAATAATAATTAAAACCTTATTTATATTTAAAACTTTTATTGTGCTGTACATTTAAAATTGACCATTTGAATAGTATTGACGAATAAAAAGAATGAAATTTAATTATTTTGTTAGCAATTGTCTTTTTCTTTACTTATAGCAAAGATGAATATACATTTATGTGTGTTGGCTTTCCAAAAGCTACCAAACTTGATGCATATATATAATTTACAGGAAGAAAATGTGCATCTCGAAGCAAATTTTTAAAAAAAATTAGTAGAAATTAACCAAATATCTTATTGTTTTTATGCGATAATATATGGAAATATTAAGTGCATAAATGATTTTTACATTTTAAAATTCAAAAATTATCTTTTCAATGATGCCAATTTTCAAACACATAAATTAAATTTCTATTTTTAATCAATTTTTACAAATATTTTAATGCATTTTTTAACAATTTATTTCGCACAAAATAAAAATAAAATTTAATTTGCACGAGCACCATAGAGTTTATAAACTTAGTCTTCGCTGATAAAAGCGCAAGTAAAGATTAAATTAAATCATGCTACAAACTAATCCTTTGAAAAGTGTGATTTCTAGCACTGAAAGAAAAAAAAAACTCGTGACAGAAAAAAAATGAAATAATCCTGAAACATGATTTTCTAGAAAGAAAAGGGTAAGAAAAAGGTTTGTGTGAACTTTTGAAACATCTCTATTATTAATTTAATAATTCTATAATATTTTTAAAACACATTAATGCCTCTATTATAATATTGTGTCTCCATATATAACGAATAGTTATTCTAATCACATCGGAACATAGTTTTTAAATCATTAGTATTAGGCATATAATAGGAAAAATGGCCTAAATAAAGTAAAGTATGCTGTGATGTGCAGTTTGAGATTATAAATGTTATGATGGATTTCGAATTTTATATTTTTACACAGGGCCTCGATCCTATGAGTCCTATTTAGTAAAATATTCTTGAGCCATCAATATTTTACATAAAAAGAAAGATCCATACTATTGCAATTAAAATTGAGTGAGTTATGAAAAATGTTACTACCTTACAAAAACGTTTGATTTTAAGACTCCATTGACTGTCTTAAAGATGAGTCAATCAGCGTCCTGAGGTTTAACCAAGGCTTACCAGACGAAACTGTTAATTATCCTAATGATATTCAAAAATTTATAACTCGTTCAGATTTGACTGCAGAAAATAAACTTTTTTTTTTATTTTAAAGTTAATGAACCAATAAAAATTTTTAAAAATATTATGTAATGCACACAAGACTTCAATGCTTTGTTTTCTGTACTCATACTTTTAAGGAACATGTTTGGTATTAACAATTTTTTATTGTAATCGAATTTTAATCAATTCCTTTTTAAATTAAAGTTCAAACCTTAGAGAAGCTGACAAAAAAATTAGATAGTACAATGAGGATAAACAGATAGTATTTGTAATAGTATGAATTAATTGATTAATAAAGTTTGAAGTTTAAAAACATATTGTTGAAGAAGCTAAACGGAGACCAAGTTTCATAAAATGTTTAATTGAAAATTATAATGCGCATTAATCCCGTCGACTCAGTTGGTCTCCAAAAGCGTATAGTATGAAATAAAAACTGTGCAATGAAATTCATATTATAGTATAGTATAGTATAGTGGATAAACTTCATTGTTTATTTAATAAAGATCAAGATAATCCAACTATTTATTTCAAAATTGTCTTTATTCGATGCTGTTCTCTCGTTTGGAACTGAAAATAAGTTGGAGATGTGATTTAAATTTTTTATTCTTGGGTAATAGAATTTTTTAAAAAAATATTTTCAAAAATAAATCACGTACTGTGTTGTACAAAATTGAAATATCCTGAATTAAATTGTTTTTATTAGATTAAATATGAGTTTTTTGATCTGAGGTTACAATTGCTTACTGAATCATCTATTATTAATATGGGAAGACTGGTTGAATAATATATTATAAATTTTTAGGTTGATAGAATATTTATGTTTCGGATAAAAACTAAATTCAAGAAATCTTGATTAAAAAAAGTTTTTCTCTTTATTTCAAGGTGCTGAATTAATACATTTTTAGCTTTAATTAGAAAGAGGTATATTAAGCAATACAAAAACATATTCCATTGAATTTTATGATATCCCTAACTTTTGCGGAGATATAATTGTATATATTTTAAATTTTTTGCAGAATTCTTTCTTAAATCTTTTCGCTCTTAATAATATCTAAAGATTATTAATTTTCTATATATCACCCAGATACTACTGGAAATTATAACACTAAATAACACAAATTGGAGATTTTACTTTCATTATAGTTTTTCTCTTTGTCATAATATTTTTTTAAAGTGTTTGTAGTGCTGCAAATATATCAGAGTAATTGACAATGACGTAGAACAACTTGAATTTTTTTTTTCGTGAATAAGGGAATAAAAGGCTCAATGTTTTGTTATAAAAAATCATTTAAGATTTTTGATTTCAAATAAAATATTAGTTGTGAATCAGCTGAAATTTTAAATATTAAATCTAAAGGTGATTTTATCTGTACATTCAGAAATTACGATTTAGAAGATAAAATAAAATAAACCTTAATTTAGACTTCAGATATTCACAATATACCGTAAAAAGGATTCTTCATATTTTATATGCAACTGATATATAAAAATTTGTTGGATACTTAATAAAGGATTTGTGGTATTTGGTAGTGTATATATTAAATTATTCAAATAATTTGAAAGTAAGGGTTTCTAAAATATTTAAAACGTGTTAAAAAACGGCCCCACTTTTAGATTATACATGAAATAAAAATCCCAAAACCAATTTTGTAATAAAAAATGCAACAAAATAATCGAATGAGTAAAAATAAATACCATATGTTTGTATAATCCTTACCTGATGCAAAAAAACATGAAAATATATTTGATTTGAAGACTTTTATGGTCTAACTTCTTTCTTTTCTTTTTGAGTATATCTTTCTCAATTTAACAAAATATAGCATGAATACGTTAACGAGAAATAAGCAGGAATACAATAAATAACATACACAGAATAATAACATACGCAGAGTAATAATAAGTACAGAAATGCAATAAATAATTAAATCCTACAGAATTATGAGAACATCAATAATTAAAACATATATTTCTTTACATTCCATACATAGATGGAAAATTACACATTTTTAAATATGAAAATTCAATAATAGAAAATTCTTGAGCACTTTAAAATTAATTTGAATAATTCTTCCATGCACTATATTAATATTAAACCGTGCAAGAGTAATTTGGTTAAATTCTTTATCAGTATTTATCTATTAATATAAAAAAATTTCAAATTTTTATTTATTTTATTTTTGCATATATATATATATATATATAATATACAAAATTAAAACAAAATCAAGGTAGGTAAATTCGGAATAAGTATTTTATATAAGAGTATAAATTATAATTATTTCAATACATAGTACTTTTTATTAGAAATCTTCAAAACTGCTCATTTTTCTTAAGCTTAAATGAGAAAATAAAATAATCGTTACCTGTAGATTGATACTTATAAATGTGCGTATACTTATAAATGTGCTTATATGATTTAAAGAATTTCAAACTTACTTCAGTTATATCTAAAGAAATTCTAAAAAAATTGCATCCGAGTAGGACAATAAATTAGGCTTTAAAATCGTTATGTTCTATTGTTTTAAATTATTTATATCAATCTCGAATGAGATCATATAACTTGAGAACTTTTATATTTAAATTAATTCTTTAAAATTAACAGCAAATTAATTGCATAAAATTTCTTGAGGAAGACATCTCATAAAATACCTTATATCTTTATAGAGTAATCAATGCTTCATTTCTGTAATTAATTTTATATGTAAGCGCGTGTATGAACCGAATTTATTTTAAACCAAATTACGAACAAATTAACTTTCTTAATTTAAAATAATAAATCGCAATTGGAAATAAGAGATTCTTATCTAATGCAATATCATCTTAGTTGCTGTCACCTGAAAATCTCTTTCACATAATGTTTCTGCAACAAAATCATCGAAAGGGCGCAACAGCCCGCATCTCAATGTTGGGTAAACAGTCGACATTTTCCCTCCGAAATGTTATGGGGAAAAAAAAGCAGGAAGAGAGAAGCATTCTCAGTGGGGACGTCCTCTATCAGTCGTTCACCCCTCATCCCCAAGCCTTTGAACCCCAGAACCAACTGTCAGCTCCATTGTGAGCACTTCCCCCCTCTGCACGGATGCTATGAGGGAACGAGAGATCTATTGATTTTTTAACTGACCTCTACGTTACGTCATGGGGTGATTTTTTTTTTTTTTTTTAACTTTGTAAAGGGTGAATAACCCGTTCCTGTGGGAAGTGAAGGCTCCCGAAAGGGTAACAATTTTTTTTTCTCTCCCCTTTATTGTTAAATTTTCCTGTCCTAAGAACTTTTTCTTCAAGATTTAAAGAAAAATTGTTCCTCAAATTTTTAGTTGCGTGACATGGCTTATTCCAACGTTCGAAAGGATGTTTGCTTGGAATTTCTATCTACATAATGTTTAATATTGCTGATCGAATTATTGAATTTATTTTAGTTAATTCAAAGAAGTTAATATTAAAGATGGAAAAAATCGGGATTGATTTTTACATAGATTTAAAAAAAAATTTACATCTATGCAAACGTTTTACAATACACTAGTTGTATTCATAGCACTATAAGTACTATTTTGTTTTAAATTATTTATCTATATGAAATATTAATTTCCCTATATTATTCTTTTAAAGATATATTTTAATAAGATTTTGTATTTTAATAACTTATTTATTTATATTTAAATATAATTACTTAAAATAAATAATATAAACAGTAATAACTTTTTAGTACCGTTAATAAAATGAAATTTTTTTCTTCCTCTAGTCCTTTTCATATTCAGTTTTTCTTAATTCAAATTTTTGGACAAGACATATTTCTTTTATTACTTTCATATTCAAATAAATCAGCTTCCACTATATTGAGTATTATTGTAAATTTGATTAGTTATCATTATCTATCGACCTGAAAAAAAGTAAAAATTATGACGTTAAAAAATGCAACTTTCTTTTTAGCCCTGTACGACGCAATGACAAATGCATCAATCGTATTTTTATATTTGGAAATTAAGTAAGTTTTATGATAAACTTTTTTTTATTCATAATAAACTATTTTTCTCTCAAATTGAAGCCAAGAGGTAGTTCCATTCAGTAATATTGTATTTTAAACTCTCATCTCGTCAGTTATGTCTATAAACAAAGAAGCATGTAGTTTTGCTTGTGAAATATCTGCAAAAGTATTAATAAAGTAGCTACTAGAAAATGAATACATATATAAAGTCTGATTAATATATAAATGATCGATACATAAAATGAACATCAGGGCATCAGATGGCTTAAGATTTATTTCCACATTATTCTTTAAATTGTAGCTTTATCTGAATTCGTTTCTCATGTGTGGTATATATTTTTAATTTTTTTAATATTATTAGGAACATTCTAATTCCGGTTTACTTTCGAATTTCATTTTTTTTTATTTGTTACGTTTTTGCTTATATTTTCTCTTTTATTTGTACATTAAAAAAAATCCAAATACATATTTTATATTTAGATAAAACTTTATTAATATTCGTATATTACTCTTTGAATTCACTTATATATCAGTATATGTAAAATATCAGTAGAACAGATTTTTAATAGTATTGTAAATTTTATTTTATGAATTACAAACTCAAATTTAATTGTAACATATTGATGTAGCTGCCGCACTTCCATTCAGCAGTGGCATAGCAACTGGAATGCAAAAGGATTGCAATTACCCTACGCGCTAGCCTCAAAAGCCCTTTTGATACAAAACAGTAGAATATGTAAAACACGAAGACTTACATAGTATGGAAATAAATATAAAAACATATATGGAAGATAGGCTCAAGATGGCGCTGTTAATAGCTGATCGTTTCTAATAAATTCAGTTTTAAAGGTAAATTGCTTTACTTTGCATTTGTAATTAAAATGACCTTTTCTTTGTTTAGCATCTAGTTTTGGGTAAATTTTTGTTTTCATACAATCAATTTTATTTAGTAATTTTAAAAAATAATACGACATGGCCATCTTGCTTGGCAAAATTAGTTTGACCTCAGGGCAATCCTGATAAATTTTGAATATGTTTTTATCTGCTGAAAATGAGATTTTTCTTTAGAATTCAGTAAATTATTTAATTAAACATTATTAGTATTATCATATTCATTTTGCATATACATATTCATATAATAGGTATGTACGTTTTCTAATATAATGCGTAATTAAACTGTTGGTTTTTAAATTCTAGTTTATAATAAATTTAATTTATAATCAGATTTTTACTGTTGAAAATTAAAAATATTCCTTACTAAATTTGCGTATTTCTTTTGCAGTATGTGTAGATTTATAACATTCTATTTTAATTTCCTAATTTAAGATCAAAATAGATTTTACAATTTGCAAGAACTATGTAATAGTTTCTTAAGAAATTTCATCTTTTCTGGCAGGTGAAATTTCAATATCTTAGCAACAATTCCTTTTTTGAATCCCGAGCTTTTGGCTTTTGTTGCTGTAACATGTTATTGTGTCTTATGCATTTCCTTTAGAACTAATATATCTACCAAAGGTGAAATTGCTAAAATATTCGCTCTAGGTCTGTGCGATTATTATATGGTTGGAAATAGTTTGTGAATCATATTGATCAAGAAAATCATACAAAATGAATAATAAATCCTTATAAACGCCAAATAGAAAACGATAAAAATCACCTGTGATAACATGACGAGGTCGTCAGTTTACCCCGATCATCCTGTCTCAATTGGAAGCGATGAAAGAATTGATTTTTTTAGAAGTTTTAACAAGAATCTAAATGTATAGTGATTATAAATAGTGTCTTATCTAAGAATAATCAAATATATTCCGATACTGCATCTAGGACCTATTTACACTTGCTAAACCACTCATGACAATCTGAGAGTGAAATATATATATATAATTCCTCGGACGCGATTTAACCTCACTATACCACTAGTACAGATTTAAGTTACTTTGTGTTATGAATAGTCATTTTTACTTACCTTGGTATTCATTAAGAAATCATTTAGTGTAATATCCATGAATTAAAAAAAATGACTTTTCTTGGTATGATGAATAAGATGACAAAAAGGAACGAAACGCAACTAGAAAACTTGTTCAAACATATTTTAACTATAAAAATTTTCATCTTGAAGATAATTTTATTAAAAATTATTCGATCAAAAGTAAAATGCAATGTTGAATTTGATTTTTGGATTAGATATTGTACATAAAATATACTAAAATGATAAAAATTTTAATTTCTTTGATTTTTCCAAGCATAGAATAAGTTTAAGATACTTAGATGAAATATGAGTGTTAAAGATGCAAGTGTTGAAATTTGAAAAATATATTCAGGTTCATTTAATTATATTAATTATCGTTTCATAAGGTAGAATGCTAACATATTATTAACGTTAATACTTAACATTAATGTTAGCTGTTGACATTAAAATTAAGGATTGTTTCGACGACAATACAAAACGAATGAAAGTGAGAAAAGATAAACTTAATAAAAAAATTTAAAAAAAAAGGATTTAAAAACTTCAAGAACATATGCTTTCCAATACTGTATATTTATTATTGATTAAATCTATTTCTAATACTTACTTTTGTATTATAATAAATATTACTAAAAAAGTATAAAAGTAATTCATAAAATGTTTGAGATCAAAGAATATGTTTATTTCCATTGAATCTTCATAACAACAAAATTTAAAGAAAAATTGTCATAAATAAAAGGTATTTAACATATTTCTTAATATTTTCAAAAATAATTTAGAAAATATCTGATTTTTCAACCATTTTTTAAAGGAGCGAAAGGGAGTATTATTTCTTAATCAAATAAAAAAAATCTACATATTAAAACTACATACCTAGGAAAAATTAAAAATATGAAGATTAAGTAAATTAAAATTAACTGAATAATTATAAACTTCTCTCATTCAACTAATATAATTCATTTTTCAAAAGAAATTCTATTTAGCTTACAGTTTTTACAATATTTTCTTCTCTTGTTTATGTTATGAATATCCATCAATCGGCTTTGATGTTTTTTTTCTTTTATAATTTTAAGCGAATTAATCAAAACCTTTTTTAATTAAAAAAAAACTAAGATATTTTCAAAATAAGCATAGCTCTATTTGTTTAACACTTTAAGATTTTCCTTCGGTCATCTATTTAAAATGGAATTTTAAAAATTAATTAAACGGAGGTGCACACTTTAGTGTCAGTGTGCGAAAATTTCCTTTTTTTTTAATGTTTGGTAAATATAATAGTTTTTTCAAATTTTCATGATAGTTTTATAAAGAACAAAATAAAAAACTTTAAAATTGATTAATTTTCCATGTGTTCACACCTAAAATACCTTTGATCTATCATATCTTTGCTCAGGATGATGCAAAGCAAAAGTAAGAAATTTTGAAACTGTTTCTCAGTTATAATTTAATAAATATGTTTCGAGAATACCTTATTTCTTTAATAAAGTACTTCAAATAAAAAATATTTTCTTAAATTATTTATATTCTATATATATTCAATATTCTTTCACTTTAAATTTTGAAGCTATAAATAATGAATACATAACCTTTTAGTTTTGTGTAATTAATGTAATCTTCGATCGAATTTTTCTATTGATCACAATAAATTGTGTATCCAATAGAAAATGTATTAAATTATTTTACATTAATATTATTTTATATTAAACGTATCACTTCTTTTAAAAAAGGATTTCTTAAAAAATATTTCAAGTAAAAAATTTGCAAGCACAAAACTCCTCTTTAATTTTAGACGTAGGATTATTAGAAAAAAAAACTTTGATTTTTTTTTTATTCGTTTACAAATTATAAATGACAAATATCCATCACTTCAAGGTGTTTAAACAAATATTCAAAGAATTTTCGATTATATTAACAGCTTTTTAAACTTTAAAAAAATATATGTTATTGACTTTTTTCAGAATGAATACTGAAAATTATTTTGTTATTTATTGTATTTAAATTTTAACTATTATGAATAATTGAAGCCATAAAAATAAAAGAATCTGTATTAGTGTAAAATTCCCAATAATATTTTCACGTTATTCTTACATTCAGAATATCGAACAGTATCGCAGAGTTATTGTATAAATCTTGTGCTTATAGAAATATAAAAAAATTTAAAAAAAAAAAACCTTATATTTTAAAACGTATTTCTGACGAGGAGCAGTAAACAGATTGACTACACTGAAACCAAGTTTTCATTTTTATTTTTTTAAATGCTTTATTTAAGTCGCAAAAAATTATAAGAAACAAAATACTTCTTTGATTTTAGACATAGAATTAATTATTGTCATCTGTAACTGGTCTCGAGTTACAAAAATTGTTTCGAGACTCCGAGAAACAAACTTCATTCAATGAATAGGGTCGAATTCAAGAGCTCAATCTTAGCAGAACCATGTGTTCACCAGAAACCTACTTAGATAAGCAATCAAATAATTCTTAACCCCAATTTTTAATGAGAAATAATAATTACTATCTTAATTAATGATTTAAATAATCTTTTTAATTATGAAATTTTAGCGTATGATATTCATTATTAATGCAAGAGTTGTTCCGAAATAAATGAATACACACTTTGAATAATTGGTAATGGAAATAAATCGATTTTGATGCTTAAACTAATAAATTCATTTTAAAATTAGTTGCTCGATTTATTATTTTCACCAAAATTTATGAAACAATCAAGTCAAATTAAGAAAGATTTAGTTGGATTGTTAATCAAACAATCAACGTATGCATATACAACTTCTGCTCTATTAATTAAAAATGCTTGATTTAAATACCACACTAATCTTTTCATTGCACTTGTATAAAATTTTATACTGCATTTTTTGTAAACATGAAGCTTTTCTTAAAGCAATTTTTAATTATTTCATGGCAGTGATGTATTTTAAAGAGACTATTTAAAACGGTAAACGTAATGCATTTCCAAATTTTTAAACTATATGGTATTCAATATTTTAATTTTTTTTTTATTTTAAGTTTATTGAAATGAAAACAAGTTTAAGGAAATTATTAAAACTCTACTCATGCATAATGCTGATTTTAAAGGAATTGTTATCCTTTTTTTCTGAATGTATCAATTTGTGGTCTATAAATCTGAAAATCATTTAATCACAGCACACTTTCAGTTTGCTATATAAAAAATATATATTTTAAGAAACAAATATTAAAATCATGCATATTTATAATAAAAACTGTTAATTTTTTTATAAATTTTGAATTTTATATTAATTCTAAATTAATAATGAATATTATTCATATGTTTTTTCAAAAATATAATATTTACTTAGAAGAAATCCCAATTATTTTCGACCAAAATTTTGACGATATTCGATTTTTTAATAAACGAAAATCCAACATGCCTCATTATGATTATCCAAACCAATAGTTAGTATATAAAAATAGAAAGTAAATGGAAGATTAGCAAAATAAGATATTAAATTAGATATTAAAAACTTTAACCTTTCTTGCATATTCCAATCTCCTAGTTTCACTTTAGGCATTTTTTTTAACGTTTTAATTTTAAAAGAAGAGGGAGGGCGGGAAACTGAAAACAATCTGCAGATCTGATGTTTTGTAAGTTCAACTATAGGGATGTGCAACAAGTTTCCTATTTTACTATTATTAGTATTCCTTATTTTTTATATTTGAATAATTTCAGCTAGAACTTTTGATTGACAAATCCATCGCGACTCATTTGGGAGTTTTCTATTTCATAATAAATGATTTTTAAGAACAATTAATTTTAGTTCTAGATAATGTGCAATTACAATTTTATAAAACTTTGCGAAATTGTGAGACATTCTATTTAATGTCGGGAAAAAAAGCTTAGATATATCAACAAATTACTATTCAGAGTTAGATGAGAGCTGTATTTCTGTTTATTTATATAAATAAAAGCATTTCCCAAAAATTTATTCTCTCGCATTTTTTTTTTCTGGAAACGGTAAATTTTCTTAGATTAGTATTTTTCTTGCAAATTCTTAATAAAAAATATGCAAAATCTATATTTTAAGTATAATATGTTAACTGACAGTGACGCATAAGATATTTTAAACATCATAATCAACAACACCTTGCTTTTATCACTTGAAAAAGGGTATAACTTTATATGACGCACGAAGCTCTCCGGTTAATTTTAACGATAATACATTTGGCAATAAAATGATTATACTATTTCATTATACTTACCTGATATGATTGTATTATAGAAGTCATGTTATTATTGTTTATAAGTTTACTTTATGAATATCAGAGCAAATATAAATTGAATGGTAATTTGGTTTTAATGTGGAATTGCATATCTTTTGTTATGAAGTTTTACTGACCGTTTTAAATACTCATATTCTATCTTTATAATTAGTTACATGATGATATGATCTTTTACAAAATATAATGAAAAATATGTTAAAGCAGAAGCAAAATGTGATTTAAAATTTAACTCATCAAAATATTTCAAAAGTTTAGGACTTTTTAAAAATCATTGCAAGAATATCTACTAAATAAATGTCCGAAGAAAGATAAAAGTAATATATATTTTTTTCGATGTCTAAAAATTACAATTAAGCTTTAATGTTGAAATTTAATATAATTCAATGATAAACAGAAATATAAAATATAATCTTTTTTTAAAAAAATATTAAATTCTAGATATATTATTTTTATTTGTGCGCGTCTTGAGCTACTAGAAAAAGGAATGATGACGTAATTTACTGCATGTTTTACTGCAATTTTTAGCATGTTTAAATTTTTTTCAGATACAAACATGTAGATATATATAATGACGTTAATGCTCACAGTAAGTTCGAAATTCTTTTTGTTGATGAATAAATTCTATTTTATTATGGCTTTTTCTACCAAGTGACTTGACCTCTGATTGAATTGTGTTTCGTGACTGCATTATTACTGTTTTATGCGTTTCAATTTTTTCAATTAAAAACTTTCTTGAATGGCTTTAGCTACCAGTTACTTGATCCATTAAATGCAAATTAAATTTTTCGTTCTTTAAAACTATAATTTATGACGCATTTAAAGTTTGAAATTGCTTTTATTACAACTTAGTTATTACTTCTGAAACAGATTTCTAGGAATCTATTTGTTCCGAGAAGTGTAAATTAATTTTTTTGAATAGGCATAAACCCATTTTTTTAGACAATATTTTATGCGAAATAATGCAAAGCGTACGATAGTATGTATTTTTTTTTTGTTAGGAAGTGTAACCAAGTTAAAAACTTTCCCGTTTTTATATATGAAGCTTTTGTGCCATTTTCTAGAGCAAAACTAATATAAATGTTAGTTATTTGTTTCGCAGTAAAAGAGAAAAGAATTGTCTGAAATGCAATGTATTTAATTTACGAACTAATGTATTTTTACTATAACTAGTTAATAAAAATTGATAATTGAAAATTAACGTTTCATTTCAGCGCTTTACATAAATTAAAACTAGTTAAAATTCACAAATATAATTATAGATATATTTTTTGTTCTTTAAAGTTATAATTTATGATTCATTTAAAATCTAAAATTGCTTTTATTACAACTTAGTTATGCTTTTTCAAACATATTCGAGAAATTTATTTGTTCCAAAAATTGTAAATTAATTTTTTTGAATAGCATAAATTCTTTTTTTTCTAGCCAAGCTTCTATGCGCAATTATACAAAGCATACGATGTTATACACTCTTTTATTGAACATGTATAACAAAGTTCAATTCCTTTTTTATATGAACTTTCGTAATCTTTTTAGAGTAAAACTAGTATAGCATTAGGTGTTATTTTCCTTGCAATAAAAAAACCCCGCTAAGATAAAAACGCAGGGATATTAATAATATCGTCACATTTCAACACTTTTCCGAAACTGTAAATAAAATGTGAAGGGTTTTTTTCTTTTTCCACTAATCCTTCATTAAAACTGGGGACCATGTTAAAAGAAAAAAAAATGGTTGAATTTAGAGTTGAGGATTTAATAATGAAGATAATTAAAGATAGTAAGAAAACAATTTTTTGCAATTAAAATCTTTATAAATGCTAAAACAAAGCCTTTACCTTAATTTTGGCGACAACTTATTAGATGGAACTCTAATAGAATATTATTGTTACTTTGATTTACTCACAAGATCAAACTGATGTGATCAAACAAACATTTTAGCTATCGTGAATCCCCGCTACGAATTTATTAATTACGGGAGTAACTAATGCCCAATAGGCATTCAAGCTGCCTTTTAGTATGTGGAAAAACCATACAAAGAATGTGGTTTTTGTATGGTTCACCACCTTCTTTATTGGCTTTGTATTGTCTCCACATGCTAAAGCAAATACGATGAAAGCTGAAGAATTTCGACATCTGAATAATCCATTGATTTTGATTTAAGCAAGACTGCAAAAGCAAACATACGGCAGCAACTTACAATTGTGATCAAAAAATATTCGGAATGTTTAAAGTGCATCTAAAAAAATGGTCTCAAAATATTTATCAAACATTGTCACGACATTTATAAACATTTGCAAGCAGTTAAGATTTTTTTTAAAATTTTATCTTCTGAAAATTTATCTTTAGCGACAAATTTTAAATTTACCGATTTTTCTAAGCTGGCGAATGTAATTGAATGTAGGATATACATTAAAATTTGAATAAAGCAATTCTTGCAAAAAAAGAAAAAAGAAAGAGAAAAAATTGAAATGCTGCTAAAAGCTTTTAATTATGACTGCTTGTAAAAAAAATAGAATAAAACATTCAAAGATGGAGGATAGAAAATTTATAGATGAATCATATTCTGGATGATCGTCCATTTCATCTTATCAATAAGTTGATCAGATCACAGAACTGGCGCTCAGTGATCTTCATTTAATAGTTAGAGGCATTCTTAAATAAGTTTCTGTATGGAACACGTCATATTCTTCAATTTTTTTTTGTCAAAAACTCAAAAATAATCCAATTATTCTTGAGTTTTTGACAAAAAAAATCTCAAGCATAATTGTGAATTTTTGACACTCTCCCCCTTGATTAAATACGGCTCTATAAGCTCTGTATTTGCCTGATGTAGTACCTTATTCATTTTATATATATTTCCTCAGTAAAAATAGTTTCTTCATGGGCATCACTTTGAGTTCATTAATTCTATGAAAGAAAACGCACCTCGAATTCTGATGGGGCATGTTTTAATGCTTGAAAATAGACAATGTATTGTAGACAGAGGAGATTTTAAAGAAGATGTAATAAGTTTATGTAAATTAAATTGATAACTTTTGTTTTATGCCACCATTTCGGATACTTTTAAATAACAGTAGTGCGAATTTGCGGATCGTTTGGGGGAAAAAAAATACGGGACATTTATTTTTTATTGAACGGGTCTTTTTAGAAAGTATTATTTCAAATCGAATAGAAAAATCCTTTCTGCTGATACAATAAATAATTTTCAAAATGGCATAAACTGCACCTTTTTAGGACAGATTCCATGCATTGAAGAAATGTATTTAGGACACATTCCACGCATCCCTTTTTAAACCAGAAATAGGAGAGAAGGAATAAGAAGAATCAATACAATGAGTTTTATATCAGAACTTTGAATCCTTACAATTTATATAACGATCATATTTGTCATAATCGTAAGAGTGTCAATAATATTGGACATTTAAAAGGTAGGTGACAAAGATGAAAAGTCGGTGTTTTTTGCATAATTGCGAATTTTTTTTAATTTAATATTCTTAATGTTTGAACAGGGTTTTTTTTGACAAAATCATTAAAATTTTAATTAGAAGTCTGGTTTTGGGAAAGTTTCACTATTTTGATATTTGCATTAATTTATTGCTATTTTCTCAAAGTTTAATCTTTGATAGAATTTTTTTACGAAAAATCCCATAAATTAAAATCTTATGCATATTTTTTGTTCAAATTAAATATGATAATTTCTCAATATATTCTTCAGTTCCTGAACTGGGAAATAAGTAATGTGTTCATTTAAAAAATATTCTGTAGTGGTTTTAATACTTTAAAAAGCTAAACTTTCATGTTATTGATCAGCCGAACGCCATTATTTAAAAATGGCTACAAATTCAAATTATATTTTTAGTTCAGAAACTATATATATTTCTAAAGCTATCTACAAAACTTTATGCAAATGATTTGATAAACCTCTAAGCCAGAAGACTTTTGCCTTATACATCTTTTTTGAGGAAAAAGCCATTTAATTCCAATTTTCAAAACACTTTTGCCCTTTAACTGGTATATTTTGGTTTCAAAGATATATTTTCTATCTATTTTATTCAAATACTGAAATATGTAACTACTTTCGAATGTTTTTCAAAAAATTCATCTCGATCGTAATGACATACTTTTGCAATCTGTTTCAAAATCCATTAACTACAATTGTCTTGTTCTTTAGGAGATGACGATCTCCGTTGCCTTTTCTTACCAGAGTTATATTGAAGCTCGCGACTACAGCGCCTTTTGATGACTTCCAAAAATAAATATCCAATTATTAAAAATTGTTTCAAAAAATTTCATGAAATTTCGCTATGAATATCGCAGAAAACGATAAACACCATTAAAAGAAAAGAAATGTGTATCAATGTCCACTTGATTAGCAACCTGCTAGAGCATTGTGGGGTATTACGGACTGGCAGTACAATTTTAGCTTAGAAACTGGAGGAAAGATATGGGAGGTTACAGGCTGGATACTCGAATCGAGTATCCAGTCTGTAACCTACAAACCAAAAACATGTTATATTATTTTTGCTCGAAGGTCCTCTAGTTGATAAGGTGTAGAAGTTTGGGAACGGAAGTTTCTGCTTCTCTTTATTCTGTTTAGCATCCAAGATTATGAGATTTACCTTCTAAACGCTTGTATTACGTCAAAACAGGATATAAATCTAACTAATCTGAAATACTCATTTTAGATTTTTTAAAAATCAAGGAACCTAATATTTTCTCCTCTCGTTTAAAATTGCTGATAACGTAGAGTGCGTTAATATAAAATATCTGCTATGAATTTAATAACTCGATCTTGGATGATTCAAATACATAGAAAATAACTTATTTCAAATATATGCATTTAGATAAAATGTAAATAGTAGTTAAAACTTTGATACGATACCCTAAAATGTAATATTATGCAAAAATATTGTAAATTTACTTATAAAATTACTTTTTTTAGGAAGCTTTAAATAAATTCAATTGTTACAGAAGGTGATAATAATTATGAGTGCGGATTATCGTACATTTACGAACATGCTTTCATTAGTATGAAAAGCAAAAGTGCAATATTTAAAAAAATGAATGAGAAATGAAATTACGCAAAAAGATAAATAATTATCAGGACAAATAAAATAAACACTATTGGTCGCTTGCTTGCTCCTCAGCAAAAATTGAGCGAAGATTAATGATCTTGAAAATGAGTGGCTTTAGTCTTCCACTTCCTCCTCCTAACCTAGGAAAATAAAGAAAAATTTTAAAACGGAAAAAGAACATCATTTTCAAATATTTTAAAATAGCTACTTAATAGTTTGTAACATAAATTGTTTTGTTTATACTGTCAATGGGATATTTTTATTTGATTTTATTTAATTTGACTTTTCTAATGTTTATAAATAAAACATGAATAGATTAATATAATAAATTTTTTTTCCTTATCAGTGGTGTTACAAGGTAATGTGCTATAGTTGTGTATTATAAATTAAAGACTTAAAGGCAGGAAAAAATTAAAATATAATGAATGATTTATTTTTTTAGGTTTTTATACAAGTTTAATTAAAATATTTTTATTAAATTAATTTTCACCTTGATATGTAAGCTACAAAATAGCGACTCATTACTAAAGATACATATTAAAATAAATTTTAATAAAAATTTAAAATAAATTTAAACAACATTTAAAATATAACATTGCAAAGGAGGAGATAAAATTATCTAAAACATTTTAAAGTCACGACTTAAATATAGAATTATCCATTCAAAGGAAATTATCCATCCCCATAGATATCTCCTTTAGAAAGGAGATATCCGTGGAAATGAATTCTTTATGAAAAAAAATTCAATATAAAAAGTAGTAATATATATAAACCAGGTCATTTACGAATGCATTCCTTATAGAAATACATGATTTTGATGATTTTCAGCACATATGTTTTAAAAGTTGTCAATTTTTTTGTCAAAAATTAATAAACATCAATTTTGATGTTTAACCGTGATAACATTCGAAAACGTTAATACGAGAAAACAAGTTTTATGCCAAATTAAAAATTTAAAACAATCCCTTTTAATAATTCTGTAGATTTTTCTGAATGTTAGCATTTAAAAAAAATGTAAAGATTAAAAGGTAGAAATTAATTTTAAACAATACTATTTGCTATAATAAAATTATGGCTTTAAAATTTGTTTTCATTAAAATTACACAATTCTTAAGTTTTATTAATGAGCTTTGAAACTAAGTCTAAGAAAATTATAAGACATTCTTTTGTAAAAAATAAAAATGTGATAAACCAAATACTGAATTACAAACTTAAAAGAATATAATTTAATATATTATATCCTTGAAGACTGATTATCAGAAAATTTGTTCTAACCAGAACTTTATACGTTTGCTCATTTCGTGATCTTTTTATTCTGTTTGGAAAACATTTTCACGGCTTTATTTCAATTTCGGAAGTTTTACCGAAGCTTCAATATATACAAAAAAAAGTAAGCAAGGAAATGAAGTTATAGGCAAATAAAAAAAATCTCCAAAATTTTCAACAGTAATTTATTCTTACATTTGCAGAAGAATTCAAAGAATTCTAAGAAATTGTTCCTACCTTTACAAACTGGTAGCAAAAATTTCATAAAATTTAAAAAGGGGATTAGAAGGAAGAATTTAAGATGTTTTACTATTTATCAATATTTATGCAATTAGATACTATGAATTTATCAAGGCTATTTATCTGATGAATAAATGTTAAACTATAGAAATATCCTATTTCTGTATAGAAATATTGTATCTGAAAGCAGGCGCGATAAAAAATTTCACAATCTGTGATTCTAAATTTTTAAAACTCTGCTCAACAACTAATAAACATACCTTAGTTAAAATTCAAGAAATCTACCAGTTGGCTTATGAGTTAAGATATCATATGGTTGAAAAAGAATGATGAAATGAAAGTTGTGAAATTCATCCTCGATCTGCGCTTTTAATCATCGTTACTTAAAAACTACCACAACCAAATGAGATTTAAAACGAAATGTTTACTGTAGTCGGGCTATCTGTTAGAGGTTTTCTTCCAAACGAAGCCCAAATGTGCGTCAGTTGCCCTAGAAAGTTATTCAAAGAGCCCATAATTGGAGATAAAATTTTCATAAATAAAAGCTGTTGCATTTTTCTTTTAATGCTAATTCTTGCTTCACCGCTACTTGTACTTAAAGAGTGATATTAGACAACAATAATGACTAAAATCATAGAGTAAATTCAAGTCATGAAAGTCTGTCGACAATATATCCTCCAACAGGAGTTAATTCAGATTTCTACATGAAATCCATGTAAGTATTTCAGGGAGCTTTAATAAACAGGTGATGTCATACTTATTCTTGTCATGAGTCTTTAAATCCAGAGATTTCGATTGATATGTTAGAATATGTGAGATTGAAGCTTCAAGATATACTTTTTCTCTTTTACCGCAAATTATTGCTGGCGATTGTGCGATTGCTGGTAAATTGCTGATTGTTTCATGTGAATATTGTAATCTTAAAGTTTTGTAGAATATAAACATTGCATTTATTGTATTACTGGCGTTTTTTTCATTAATAAGACTATAATGATTAAAGATGTAAATTTAAAAGGCTGTGAAGTCAAAATATTATCCAGAATTGCAAGAATTTCCATTCAATTACTTTTTAGATCAATAAAATTTTGCTTGATGAAGGGGGAAAAAACTATTAAAAAACAATATACGTTGAATATTTCTCGTGAATCACCTAAATGTTTGCTTGAGAACATTCTTTCCTCAATGTACCAATAATATTGTTGTTATTAAATTGCATTTGCATTAATGTTAATGAAAAAAATCACCATTTTCCTCTTCCAGACTATTACTTTTAATTTACAATATTTCCATGTTAAATGAGTTCGCATGATTAATCCCTTAAGTTATTTCTAGGAGTTAATAGTCACACAAATTAAATGATTATTAAGGGATTTTTTAACATTCTTTATACTGACCCACAGACTACTAACTATCAGGTTTTTTTGTTCTTTTTGAAATGTTTATTTTCATGAAACAAAATTCCCTTTTAAATTTTTTCAGATGAAATTTTGAGTGATTTTTACCAATCATTCTCAATTTATAGTTTCTAAAATTCTAAGTTTAATTTTAATAATTATGCATATTATTTTACTCGACGAATTTCACTATAATTCTAATTTAAGATTTCTAGCACTTCCAAAAATGAACGTTAGGACTGAAAAAGGATTTTTTTTTGTCGGATGTTTCAATATTCAAATCGAGAATGAGTTATAAAGATAACTCAGCAATTTACAAAATATGCAAGAATCTGCATTCAAATGTTGGCTCAATTCAAGAAGATAAGAAAAAGTTGTAAAACTTTTCAGCTGCTGAATAACGTTGTTAATTCAAACGTGATAAAAACTGAATTTTTTAAAGAACATATGCATTACGTAACTGCTAATTAGATACGAATAAAAATAAATTCAATGAATATTCTTTTCCATTAATTTTGATTTTAAATTGTTACATTGAAATTTTTCCATAAATCTATCTTCAAAGGATATATCATAGATATGTGCAGTTATTGTTTAGATGGTGATAAAACTGACAAATATTGAATTTATCGGGCAAATTGAATCATTTGTATTGTATTTTTACTATCTTAAACCAATATATAGTGCCTGTGCTTGCATGATGGTAAGCTTTCAGTAGTTTCTCAGTCGAAGGAACATAAGACGAATAATCCATATCTATGTGGATCTAGCACAAGTTAATTCTGTTGTTATAAGTCAACGTCTATTTATTTGGTGGGATACCAGTACACACGTCATCCTCAGCATGCATGGCTTTAAACAAGGATGTTAAATTCATCTTTTTATAAGCAGAAAACAGATTATGTTATAGGTTTTTATAAAACAGTGCTTTAGATACTTGAACACATTTTAGAAAGTACTGGGGCATTTCTTTTTTTGATCTTATTAATTTATTGTCATTATAATTTACAATTTTATTGAAATCTAAACACACCTTTTCTTCTAAAAGATATTTCTTGTCTTAATATCTATCGAAAAATTTATCTTTCGTTATATTTTTTTTCCTCATAATTTAACAAATTCAACAATTTCTACTCTTCTCATTTTCTGATGTTTTTTTTTTATTATTTATTAATATCAATTTCAAATTCATATTTTCACAAATTATCCCTTATCTTTGGTAAGTCATATTTTTATCGAAATATTAAATCTAAATACTTATTAATCTAACGCATTATGAGGTGTGTTGGACCAAATAAATCACTTGATTGTTCATTTGAAACGGACTCACTACTGTATAAGGAAAATCAAATTCATATTTTTCAGATTTTCCCTCAAGATCAGATCCATACGAATTATTTATCATAATTTTTCAATTATGATTGCTATGAATTTTCATAGTTCATTAATAAGAATATTCATTATTTAATATTAAATCATCCCATACTCTTAGTTCTTTTCATAGTAAAATATCTCGTAAGATTTGAAAATATTCTCTCGAAGAAGTCAGAAGGCAATTCATAATTATACATTAACATTATCAGAATCTAGCAATTTATTACTTTTTTTTAATCTAAAACAGAAATGCTAATTTAAAATTAAAAAAAATATTTAAAAAATCTGTATCGTATTTTTATTTATTTGAGCATCACTCCATTACATAATTCGTAACATTAATTATTAACCTTCTGCACTTGAGAATGTAAGTCGATGCATGATTATTTACCTAGTACAAGGATTTCTTTATTACACCGAAATATATATATTGTTCAATTTCCAAAAAAATTAATCTACATCTTTAATATAAAACAATAAAAATTTTAAAAAATAAAATGTCAAAATGATGTACTGTTTTGAATGGTCCTGAGAGGATCCATCCGTATGAAAAGGTTAATTTTATAGTTACTAAGATGTTTTTTTCAAACATTTGTATTTTTTCCCATAGATGACCATAATTAACTGTTTTCTTTCTAAAAAAAATTGTAGTGTTCAAAAAACACTGAAAAAGCGATAGTGTTCTTCAATGCTTTTTCCGGCATAACAAACAGTTTAGTCTTTGTTTAGGTTAAAAGAAAATTTTTTCCACATTCGGACAGAAGAAAATAGTTTTAAATTTCAAAAACCGTTATATTTTCTTTTAACTTTTAAATTCTCAGGAATAAAAAATAAAAAAAAAATTAAGAATGTTGAGGATTATAAAAAAAGAAAGCCGTTATATGCACATGTTGTCATTTTCACTTCTAAGTTCGTCTCTTTGAACATCACCTATAATATGTTTAGCTAACAATAAGCCTGGCTCAACAAAAATCTTTTCAAGTGGAAATTTCTCTTTCTTTGCTTTTTCTTTCACCTATTCGGTGAGTAAAATGTTTTCTTACGTAGGGCCTATTGTTTGCAGACCCCGCACTTTCACTTCAGCTCTCTATGACATTGATAAAGGGATCTTATCCATATTAATATTATATATCGATTGGTATGCTAATACATCTATTGATGTAAATCGAAGATTTAGTAGTGCAACTTTTAGTGAAAGACAGAAAACATCAGTGGAAGAGGTATCCTCGAAAAATTCTCGCATATTTTTCAATGTTTTTTTTTCATCCATTTTCCCCGCATAAAATTGCGAACCTCGAATACTTTACATGGCATTATTGAAATTGGTAGTTAATGGGTAACTTGCATGGCATAGTTAGGAAATATAGACTTTATGTATGAATCTAGAATTTCTTATATTGGATCCAACTTGAGAATATTGCCGTATAAACCAGAATAACTAGCGATAGCCCTGACTCAATTAGTAGAGCATCTCGTTTTAGATTGGTTGATCCGTGGTTCGAATTCCTGCTTTGTGTTTTATCTAGAGACGGGAATTCTTTTATTTAAATTGTTATATATTGCTTACTAAGGTCTAGAAGGTTCCAGATCTTTCTTAAATTTTCAAATATGATAGCTCTTGAACATTCTATATATGTATAAAAGCTGAGTTCAAAGTGATGGATAATTTCTCAGTCTTGCGCTGTTTTCAGTTATTACGTTCTAACAAATTATTTAAACTAGCGGCGTTGTTCTTTACATCTTGGTGAAAATATGTATTTTGGACGCCTTTTTTGGTAGCCGAATGAACCAAAATTTGACATGGAACTACTATTGTAGTTACAAAATAATGCCACATTTCATTAATTTCAATCATATTTCGTGAATTATTTCGTTTATATGCATGCGAAAGTACAGATGGTCAACCGTTTGACAGATTTAATTCATTTTTTTTAATTTTAGTTGTTAAACTTATGTACCAAACTTCATTAATTTAGCGCTTCTAATTTTATAGTTATTTAATTGACGTATACTCGAACAGTCAGACAGTAAATATGAAAATTATAGAAATATGCAAATTTGATCGTAAGGCAGTAAAGCAAATTTCATCCGTCCAGCTGAAAAGCATTTTTTAGATCTTATTTACAAACAGGCAGTCATATTAACTGATTGATAGACATAATGCCGTAAAGGTATTTGGGGAACTCATTAAACTGTGAAATGTGGAAATTTTTTGAAATATCGAATTTGTATTTTTCAGCGATTACAATATTTCCTCTTTATAAGAGAAAGTGAAACACAGTTGGTTTTAAAAACGATTGCAATAGTACATTTAAAGTTCAAAATGAAGAGAAGTAGATGTTCTGTATTCGTGTAACTTCGAAAAAATTACAACTAATATCGAAACATTTTGAAATATATTTTTAGAAAGGGGGAAAAAAGCACCATAATACCAGACTAAAATAGTGACAATAATACCACTAAATATTTATTTCCATGCGTTTCTAGGAAATAGAAATAGTTGAAAAAATTAATTTAAAACATAGGAAATAGCGTGGCAAAAACCATAGATTATAGATGTCTAATATTTATTTCTATTAAAATATATATACTACTTTTAATTGCATTGTTAGTATTCAGGATTATTTGAATTGAATGATTGATTAATACTGTTAGTAAAGTGTAATAGCATGACCCATTTAACTCTGTACTACGCCAAAAAATAATTTAAAAAATGACGAAATTGAAAGCATTGCTAAAATTTAAGGATTTTAGAATATTTTATGAGATCTTGAGAATCAATTGGACATCAAATGAATCCAACATTTTAAAGATGAAAAGGTTCTTAGATCTAATGAAGTTATCTGAAAAATAGTTCGCAATTAAGACATGCAAAAGCTATTAAAATCTGTACAATGATAAAATGAACATAGTTAACATTTTGTTTCTGTCATCTAAATGATCTACAGGTAAAGTAAGTAAGTTAAAGGTATGGAAAATGGTCACATCACGATTTTAAACAAAAGGAAAGAATTCAGATAGTCACGTTTAGGACTATAATGTATATGACATTTCATGCACGAATCATTAATACGAACGATTAATTAAATTAACAATTAAATAAAACGAACGATTAAACTGAAAGAAATTAAACATTTTCTTGAATTATCTTCCCGAGCTGTCTATAGCTTAATTCAAAATTTCTAAACTAATTAATACATCATATGATAGTTAGTCAATTTTGAAAATAGTTATAACAACTCGAGGTGATAAAAAAATAGGAGTTTGTTACTTAACGTTTCTTACCATTTAACTTGATACAGATCATAATGATCGTGTTTATATTGTTTTGTTTTTGTTTATACTATGTAGAAATATGCAAAAACTGTCAATTTTGAAAATGGAAAATAAAATTAAATTTGTAGCTTAAAATAAAGTTATGATGTTGATTCATGTCGAATTAAGTTTTATTCATTCATAATCGTCAGTCTTGAATTCGATTCTTTATTCCGTAATTAAAAAAAAAAAAACTGTTCCTTATTTTCAGTATGAGTAAATAACTATTGAAAAAGTATTAACTAGATTTCTTATTTAAGAAATTCGGCAAAAAAAAAAATACAGAAGTTTTGTTTTATATACCAAATGATTCAATAAAATCGATTAGAAAATCCGTTCCGATTCTCTCTTTTTTTTCCCATTTCGAATTTTAAAAATGTTCCTTTCTGAATAAACAAGATTCTATTTGTTCTCAGCTGTTATCTGTTAATAAATATTTCTAATAAAGCGATAAAATACATTTTTTTAAAAAAAAATCATATCCAGAAGAATTTCACTTTTATTTTATTGTACATTCGCTGAAAAACTATTTATATTCAATTGCATCTCACATGAATATTCTTGATATTCAACAAAATAATTTTATGCATTAAATTGTATTGATTTTAAAGCCATACTGTTTTAATAGCCTTACGCCTATTCTATTTATTGTGTGATCACATTGCCATTAGAAATATAACTATCCCTGTAATCTACTTTTCATTTGGAAGTTGCCTATCATATCAATTTTACTTTCTTATTGTTCACTAGTCGCAACAGGCGACCAGCTACTTCGTCAAATATATTGGTTAGTTTAATTTCAGATAAGTTATTTAGATTAAACTTCATATCTATGATTCCGCCAAATTATCTAAATTCCGTTTATTTTGTAAATGAAACTTTCTAATGGAGGCACCCCCAAAATTTCATAGCGCTATTAAAATCATAAATATGTTATTCATCTGTACTCTAAACTGTATCTACACATTTTAATTTGTTATGTAAACTAAACTGACATTAAAAAGAATCCTCCTTCTTTAGCTTTCAACAATGGAACAAAATCAAAAGATCAAATATTTGAAATCCTGAAAATGATTTGATTCAAGTAACAATGTTATTTGTTGCTATAAATTAGGCAAAAAGAATTTTTTAAATTGCCAGATTTAGCAAAAAATTGAATTCCATTAAATCGGCATCATTAAAGGCATTTTTTAAATTTTGAAACATGTAAAATTTAATTTAAGCAATGATATTTTCGGAAATTATCATGAAAAAACGCCAAAATACGATATAATTTTTAATTAATAAAATTCTAATAAAAATTTCAATAACTCACTCCGAGGTGCGCATTTACAAGCTCTATATGTTCCAAATGTAATATTGCAGGGCAAATGATTTGGCCTGTAGAGTGTCACACATTATGTTATTAAAATAGAAAAAAAAAATAGACGACGTTTGACGAAAAATTTTTATTCTGCGCAGACTTTTTCTTTGATTTCTCTTCTTTCACTTTCCTTGAAAATTTTGGAATCTTTTATAAATTTCTAAAAATTACTAAACATAGTGTGTCTGGGTGTTGTCTCTCTATAATACAGATCGACTGAGCTATAACATACAAATCTGACACAGATGTACTTTAGAGGATGAAAATGTGAACCTCTGAGTGATTTGTTTTTCTTAATTTTGAATTTTTAGTTAAAAATTAATTTGAATTTGATATTTTTTCGTTATTACTCCCGAAAATATTAAATCATAAAAGCATTTTTACATCGTTTCAAAATTATTTTCAACAATACTTTATTGTTATTTTTATACTTTCGATTACATTGTTGTACTGGAACACAAGCTATTTTCATTCTTCTATCAAACATTTATTTAAATAAGCGATTTTTCTCCCATTGTTGAAAGTTAATGAAGCAAGATTCCGTCCAATATATACTTAATTTACATGACTAAGAAAAAAGAAATTACAAAACCGAGAATGATAGAAGGTAAGATTAAAGATAGTTTTTTACTATATTATCATTTATCATTATTTTATGTAAAAGAAAATATAACGAATCGAATAAAACTTTCCTCCCAATGATTAAAATCTTTAAACTTATCTTAAATTCAATTTTAAAGCTTGAATTTTGTTAATTTATTTTTGATATGATGCAGTTTAACCTGGAGTTGATTTTTTTCATATATGTCGAAAATGCATTAAATTTTCAATTTTCAATTATTAATATTTGATTACTTAAACTTTGTCACATATTTATGTAATGATTTTACAGAATTAAGGACTGAATTACTAAATTTTATTAAATTTGTTACACATTGTTATATTTGCCGACTGCATGCGATTCGTGGACTGCGTATCCGACACTTTTGCTCCACAGAACACACCATATAATCTAAAGCTATGGAATTCAGAACAAATATAATTTGGAAATTGGAAAAAATGTCTCCCTTATGTATTTTTTTGAAATTTTAATAAAAAATTTAATTAAAAATTAAACAAAATTTGTGTGCGTTTCGCCGATGAAAGTATACCACACAAAAGATTTTACATCATCTTAAAGTTTAAAAATATGATATTTTTAATGATGCTTGCTTAGTCGTGAAACTTTTTCCTTAATTTATGTTATGTTGTTTTTTTTCTAAAATATTTTTATGAATAATTTGTAAAAATACTTTCCGTTGTTGCATTGAAATTTAAACAATTTTTGTTGTTTCCATAGATGTTTAATTGCTTGTTTTTCTTCAATTTTTAAACTTTAAGGTACAAATTTTTTCTCATTCCTTGCCAATATCATGATAAATTTTTCTAACAATGCTTTATTATTTTTTTTCTATTTCTTATGAAATCGATTAACAAAACTTTCCAATATATTAAATAACATATGATATAGCGAAGAATTATAAGATATACTTTTAATTGCTTTGTTTAATTTGGGAGAAGCATCTTTTTTTTGTGTTAAAATTCACCCTTATATATAATATAGGCCAGTACTTTATAAATGTTTTTAGTGTGTGCACTGTGGGTTTTAAAGTTTAATTTAAAAAAAGCCCCAAAATCAGAATATTGTATATTTTTTAAATAAAATTTTATGATATTTAATCGCAGTAAACATAATTCTGAACACAGTACAATATGAATTCATATTTAAAAAAATAAACAAATTGTTATATAATTCAGAATTGTTATCATATATTCTTTCAAAAACTAAAAAACTTATTTGATAGCTGATTAAACTAATTCTTAGTGAAAAAGTCTAGTGCCTTAACGAAAAAATAAAATTATTTTGCAAGTAGTTCATTATAATTGCTAGGCGGATGTATGAGAGGTACTGTTGCTGTTCTTTACTTACTTATCGGATATGTTTCAATTACGTCAACATGCTATTAAACGTGTTCGAATAATGAAGATATAACCCACCTCATCTTTTCAATGTATGGAAATCAATAGAATAAATTGTACCATTTTACATCGAGAATAAGAAATTAAAGTTACAACAAAGATAATAAGAATATCTGCAATTAGATATTACAAGACGCAAACAGGCACGTTTTTTAGGTAGATGTGTCTTCATATAACTTGAATCCCATAGGGAGATTCGTGAACACGATAAATAAAATAGGTTAAAGGCTACTAAATACCACGGATAAATATATGCTTAAAAAATAATTTAAGGGAATCGTGGATATCTCTTTATATTTAAGAAACTTAATTGGTGCTAAACATAACCGAAATGTTTTGCTAATCTGTTGATCGCCAGAGGCGATTTGTAAAAGATAAAATTATGCAGTAAAAGACTGCGACTATCATTCATAAAACTAAATTATAGGTACATAGTTCTGCTTATATATTTTTTAAATAACTTTTTTTTATTTTTTTATAATTTTTTCTGAATGCAGTTATATATTTAATTGTTTAAATTTTATAATCCTTAAATTATTTAAAACTGTTACTTATTACGATGTATAAATAATAATTTTTTAGATAATAGCTAATTATAGATGACAGGGTACTACTGAAAAATTTTCTTCTAAATTCCTATGTCCTGAAAAATGTCTCCTTTATGTCTAATATTAAATACAATAATTAATCTAATAATAAATGCAAAAAATCATGGAATTTGAAAGCTTTCAAACCTTCTCCCCCTTTTTCATTTTAATTGAAATCCTTATTAATGCTTCTATTTGTATTAAAGTCATGCGACCGATATTTAATTTTTATCACTGCAACTGTATCCCTTACCAAATCCACCGTGACCTTTGATCTCTCCCCATTCAAACGCTATCCCCATTTCCCCTCTACAATTTTTTTGTTGAAAGGCATTGTAATAAGGTTGTCGCAGGTTCCACATATAGAAAAAACAACTTCTCTAATGTACTTTTCTTCAGAATCTCTCGTGAGACGTGCGTTTACTGAAAGTTTTCGACTTTCTTAAGGAACAAGTATAGTTTCCTTTGAAAAAATTTGCGATAAGTTGCTGGTTGTTTTTATAAATATATAGTTAAAAAGTTAATTTATAACAAGCATTAAAAATTAAATTTTAGAAAATCTTTTGAACTGTATAGGAATTTAAATTCGAATATTTTTTCCTTAAGAAATCGAAATTAGTATTTTTGATATATAGAATAGGTTTCCCTTAGGAAGAATAATTTTGTTACATTTTTATACACGAATTAAACTTTTTTTTTCTATAGAGTAGAAATTATAAGCAATTTTTGGAACGGGACGTTAATAAAAACTAAACTAATAAGCAATTTTTAGAGGCAAAGTAATTTTTGTTTCTTAGGACGTTTTGCCCTTTAAGACATTTACGAATTTTCTGCTGTTATAATATTTTTTTAAAATTTATATTCTATTACTTTGGTATTTCTCGCATATAATGTTGCGAGTTAAGAAACATAGCTAAAAATAAATTAATAATAAAGACAATCGATTGTAATAGGCTGTATTATTCTTTTCCAAAGAATAATAACGCACATTTGCGCAATGAAATACAATCGTCAAAACATTTTATAAATTTTGATTTCCACTTAACGTAAAATTATTTTCAAAAGCAAAATCTTTTAATAAGTTATTAAATAAGTTTAGTTATTAAATCCAATTTTTATATGGAAATAAAGAGTGAAAATACATGGATATCAATGGCAGTACTTAACATCTTTTTTTAATGGAAAAAGTTTCTGATTTCATTATTTTTTTAATATATTTTTAGCATTACATGAAGGGAAAAAATCCTGCTCTTTTTTAGCTTATACGTGTTGACATTTCAAAAAAAAAAAAAAATACGTTTTTGGATTTTGGATCTAAAAAAATTAGATGCTATTATTATATATTTAATTTTGTATACATTTAAATTAATACTGTCCATTTAAATTATTTTTTAAATTGACTTTGTCTGAATTTATACGTCTCAGATCTCCAGACGAAAAATTATTTAAAATAGGGAAAACGTTGAGTTGTAGTTACTACGCTTGTTTCAAAAATATTCATATTCTTAAACTGTTTTTTTTTAAATTTTAATGAATATTTATTTTGCTGTATTAAGAATCATTCTAGAACTGGACTTCACACAACTCTTTTTCGTATAGAAAAAACATTCAAGATCCCTTTTTTTCCTAAAAAAATTTTTAAATTCTAAAAATGTACAAGAGAACAAAACAGTGAAGAATGATACAGAAAAAATTCAAATATTTGATATTTTAATTAGTTCTTTTAATACAAGGTAATTTTCTCAACTAATTTCTTACAAATATGTTTAAAAAATATAAAACAAAAGCAGTGTGCAAATACATGCGACTTATTATTCTATGCGGTCTCATTTCTAGCTGCCACCAAAATTTATGGAGCCATATTCTTAAGAAATTGCATTTTATTTAGAACTATTATGGAATATAATCGAAAAACATTTTAATATTCTAAACAATGATGGGGGAAAATAACTCATAAGAGGAAGACAAAAACAGTTTTATCAAATCACAGGGCTCATAAAAATAAGAATTTCTGGAATCAATTATAATAAGCATGTAGATTATTTCAGAAGTCTTTTTTCTTTTCGAATACATTCCTTCACTCCTTCAAAGATAAAAGCTGTTGCTTGTTTTCATAGTACAATGAAAGGAAAAATTCTTATTCTTTGTTAAATTCGTATTTTTTATACTATTCGATGGTAATTTGCTTTTTAAAGATATGTAATCAGTTTCCTGTTTGATAAGATATGTTATTTTGAAATATTTGAAAAGAACATTTTTTGAAAATATCCCAACAAAATCTTTAAACTATTACTTTGGTTTCTATTTACCAGATTTTTGTATAAACTCTTACTCAGAAGGCCACAAAATAATTATTTCGATTTTGTATTTATGAACAAACGAAAAAAATTAAACTGTTATCGAATCGATAATATATTAATAGATATTTAGATTTTCAATTTGTACCTAATATTTATTTTAATTCACCCTCTAACCATCTTTTCTGTTTTAAATAATTATATTTTTACTTTAATTCAAAAGACTTTTTCTAATAATGCATTATTTTTGAAGAGTTTTAAAACCCTATATATATATATATATATTACTTCTAATAAATTAATTCTTATTTATATTAACTACTTAACAATGAATGAACTTCTATTGACGTAATGCTATGTGCTAAGAGATGGAATCATCACCTAATACAAGGCCAAAACATTTGAAATAGAAATTATTCAACCTTAAAATTAATAAAAATAAAATTCATCTAAACATTTTCGTAATAAAATTTTTATACTACCTTTTCAAAATTACCTATGATTTCATTCAAATTTTTCGGTTTGAGCAATTTTTTAGAATCCATTTCTATGATTAAAGAGGAAATATATTTCTATAACCAATCATTTTGATATAAGTTTCGATAAGTTTATCGTAATAATAATTTATAAGAGAAATATGTTGGTTAGTTTCTTTTTAAAATATAATTTAGATGAATATATTTAATGAAGTACTCGCAATATTGTAGAAACCAGAAACTGATACACACATTTTTAGTTTTTAGAGACAATGGCTTTCAAGTTGAAATAAATTAACGTCATATAGTAGCAGCAATTGTTTATCAATTCTGAAATATTAAAGATTTTAAACTAAATCTTACTATACTGTTTTGGTATAAGCTCAAAAGTGAACTTTGGGCACTTTCAGTTATTTAATCTTTGTTCAGCTGATGATTTAAAGATTAAATGTATATTAACTTTAATCCTTTTCATATTCATATGGTTAAGGCAAACATTTGTTTTGTTTTGTTTAAGAGCAGATTTTTTAAATATTTGATTTTTATTTACCTAAAGTTAATTTGCTTACAACTTTCAAATTTATTTACTTATAGTAAACATAAAGTATATTCTTATTAAAACATATTTTAATATGCTTGTGTTCAAATGTCTACATAAATTGATGTTATCTTTCATGGAAATATTCTGCTTTGTACATTTTATTTGTTTTATGTATAAAGCAATTACAATGAATAAAATACAAGTAGGAATAATTTTAATTTCATAACATACATCTTAAAAAGTGGTTTGAAAATCATTGAAGTAAAAGCGAACACCCATTGTTAAGGTTCATTTAAGTAAAAATCTTTTTAAAAGTGTTTCAATATATTTTTTGTGTGCCAATTCTATGAAAAATATACAAAAACATTTTGAACTCATCAGCCACGCCTATTCAAATGAAAAGAATGAAGAATAATCTTTTGTCATTCTGTAAAACGCTGCATATTTTCTCCAAGAAAAATTTAACCTTCTCTTTAATTTTCTATTCGATGCCCAAGGGAGAATAAAAAATTTCTGTTTACTCGAATATTTCATCTCATACTGAGAAATATACATTTACTTCCTTTAAACGGAGCAAATGTTTGAATTTAATATTCAGGATGTTTTCTGAATGCCGGCGGAGTAAACAAAACAATTGTTTGACAAAAGATTACAGTAAGAAACATATAAACAGTCTAAATATTATTTGATTCTTTCTACAGGTATTTATGACAGTAAACAATTTGCATACCATCATAATATTTAGAAAATTCTTATGTTTTCAAAACGTATACTGAAAAAATACCGAAATTAATAATATAAAATATTTCTCAATTTATTTATCATCAGTTATGCACCAGCTTATTCGGTACATTTTCCTTCCTAAACCGATGGCATTTTATATTTATAAAACTTGAATTTAGAAAATATAAATGCATGAATCTCATTATAAATCAGCAAATACCAGAATGGTATTCAGTAGATTGTAGGCAAGAAAAATCTGAGAATAATTTAAAGACATACTTAATTACAGCATATTGCTTACGTAATATTTTGTCTCGTATATTCTTTTTCTTTCCTTTTCTTCTTATCTTTCTTTTAAAAAATGTATGTGGATGTATAATACTGAAAAAAATATGAAACCTTTTTTCAATACATTAACCAAAACGACGTAAGAATTTAAAATAAAATGGGCTAATATAATAAAAAAGTTGATAAACAGAATTGACAATTAACTAGAATTTTTTAAATTTAAGATTTTTCAAAATAAAAATCATTTGTGTGAGCATTTTGTGCATTAAGCCAATTAGAAGTTCAGACAAAATACCCTATAATCACAATATAAAAATTGTAAGGATTTATTTTATTATTTTATCATGATTTACTTATTTTTTAACATCATTTATCAGATGCTGTAAAAAACAAGCATATTAGAAATGAATTTAAGCTTAATAATATAAAAACAAACACAAAATACGTGACATCTCTCTAAAATATGATAGAAAAGAATATAAAATACAATTAAATCGCTTCAGAAATGTTCGCAAGCGACTTTGAAATATCAGTTCCCCTTGATCTACAAAAGAATTTGGGATTTTATAAGAAATAAATGAATCTAAAGGGAGTTTCAAATATTCTAACATTTATCGTAAAATATACATTGTACATTGAGTCTAAGTGCAAAAAAAAATACTTTTTATAAAATTATAACAGCATTTTGTGTGAGAGAGTTCCTCAAATAGATTTCTACTTCCTTCAATGATATTTTTAACATTCTTTGTTATGGCATTTATGCAATGCTGGATTCAGGTATTTTGCGGAACTATGCAGTAAATATTATGAGATCCTTCTTTTTTAATACATTGCACAATTTAGCTTTATATTTAAGCACATTTTTTATCATGTAAGTTATTTGTTTCAAAATTCATTTTTTAAACATTTTATTAACTTTTAGAAAATACATTTGTTTTTATTGATCTATTATGACTCCAAGATGGTCACCATTCATATTTGTTTGTATACATTACTGAAGCAGGCGTTTGGCGTTTATGAATATTTTAATAAGTAAATGAACTTAATGAAACGTATAAACCTGATCAATTATACTTATTTGTATTATTCTAAGTATTATTTTGTAGTCTCCTAAATTTACAAACTTATTTAGTAATTAGGAAAATAAAGTTCCTTTGATCGAACTCATTTAGGCAACTTCTCAACCTTAAACAAACGCCTAATCGAAATTACATCAAAAGAAGGATCAGTAAGTGCCGCCAATACATTAAAAAGTATGTAATGTAATTAAATGTAGGTATGTTAAAAAGGAGTAAATGCAACTCGTATATAGTGAGTATCGAAATGTTATATAACTCGCGAATAGTTTTTCTAGATTATTATCGTTGAAAATGAATTGCAGAAATAATGAAAACGACGAAAAAGTCCTCAAAATGGTAACCGAAGGGCTGTTTAACATTTAATTTCCATCTTAAATATGTGAAAGTTGTTAAATATTTATTATGAATCATATATATATTTATATCGGATACATAATTTATTGATGAATACATTAATTTGATGAATTTGAAGATATATATTCATAAAATCGAGGAGCTACTTAAAAAAAAA